>JAJOZX010010059.1:62500-90000 GCA_023014485.1 Bathynomus jamesi
ATTATTTTCTATGTTTTTATTTTGTTATTATCATTACTTTTATTATTTTCATTATCATTATCACTGTTTTTACTCTTACATTGTTCAACAATGATTTTGGCGCAGGAAAAGTTGTATTATTATAGTTTTTAACGCTGATTACAAAAATGGTCTTATTATTTTCCTATCATGTATAGTTTTTGAGAAATTTCCATTTTTTGTTTTGTTTTGGAAAAATATTAAATTTTTGTAGTAAAAGCTGTTCATTTATTTTATTATCTCGCAACTCTGACCACATGTTTGTCTTATTACGTTGCGTGTATTGCTACTCTTATAGTATGTGTGATGTTAATATTTTTTAATATTTTGTATAATATTTAATTAATTTATCTAATATACAATATTATACATATTATATACAATATACAATAATTGTATAATATTTTTTAAGATTTCATGGAAAATATGCGTGATACGCCAAAATGAATAACATTTTCGGAATCAGCAGCGTCGACTTCATATAGACCATCTTTGTTGCTGAGACAGAATAAAAGTAAAAATTTGATGTCAGTGTTATTATTGCCACTTTTTACGTTTCCAGTTCTTGTCGGCCGTTTCCTTTCTACCTTCTTAGTTTATATATTTTTATCATTTTCATATATATATATATATATATATATATATGTCACAGGGAATCTGTGTAACTAGGGATTTCGTGAAATCCCTAAAATGTTCAGGGATTTCATGTAAGGTTAAGTCGTAATATTTTCGTTAGTTTTAACGAAAATATCACGACATAACTTAACCAACCGTCAAGGGCGTACAGTACAGTTGACCTAACCGGGCATTCAATAATTTTCTCTAGGTTTAACGAAAATATCACGACTTAGCCTCAGTGTTGGGCACTAAAGCGTTAATCCGATAACAGTTAATTAACGAAGTTAACTTTTTTTAACGGACTATTAACGGAAGTTAATTTCCATTTATCGTTATCGGACCAGTTAACTTCCGATAACTCGATATTTAGTCTGTTAAAGTCCGTTAACACGTTAACTGCGAGGAGTCATTCACGGAAGATCACCACTCCGCGAATGAATTCAAACCGCCATAACTTCAGTTCCCGCCATAATAATTCTCTGGTAAATTAAAATTTAGTTAATGGTTAGTGGTTACAAGGGTTTCAAAACATGTAATCAGTACATTTTTTATTAAAAATAAAAAACAAAGTTATTAAGCAAAAAAGTTGCAAAACTTGATAAAAATACAGTTAAATACCTATTTATTGTTGGATTTTGCCTAAATAAACATTTTCTATGGGTTTTAAAGCTTTTTTCCTTGATTTTTGTAAATGTTAGTAAAGAAATAGTTATCGTTAACGGATTATCGTTAACTTCCGTTAACTTTGTAGTAAAATTATCGGATTATCGTTATCGGAGTTAAAAATTGGGGTTAACGGATTATCGTTATCGAAGTTAACTTTTTGGTTAACGGTGCCCACCACTGCTTAGCCTTACGTGAAATCCCTGAACATTTTAGGAATTTCATGAAAGCTATAGTTCTACAGATTTCCTGTAACACATATACCTTTCCTATGTTTGCATTCGTTTTTCAGTTGATGTGGTTTAAACAGTGGTGGGCACCGTTAACCAAAAAGTTAACTTCGATAACGATAATCCGTTAACCCCAACAATAAATAGGTATTTAACTGTATTTTTATCAAGTTTTGCAACTTTTTTGCTTAATACCTTTTTTTATTTTTAATAAAAAATGTACTGATTACATGTTTTGAAACCCTTGTAACCACTAACCATTAACTAAATTTTAATTTACCAGAGAATTATTATGGCCGGAACTGAAAGGTAAAATTAAATTTTAGGCACATTTATTAAAGACTATGACACAATGTGCTGGTTTCCCTTCAGAAAGACCAACTTCTCAAATTAGGCCCAACTGCCAGTCTTGACCTCTTGGGCCTCAGGATGTCCTTGCCGAGAGAGAAGAGCCGTTCCACTGCGGCAGAGGACGGAATTGGCAGACTGAAGTTATGGCGGTTTGAATTCATTCGCGGAGCGGTGATCTTCCGTGAATGACTCCTCGCAGTTAACGTGTTAACGGACTTTAACAGACTAAATATCGAGTTATCGGAAGTTAACTGGTCCGATAACGATAAATGGAAATTAACTTCCGTTAATAGTCCGTTAAAAAAAGTTAACTTCGTTAATTAACTGTTATCGGATTAACGCTTTAGTGCCCAACACTGGGTTTAAACCACATGGTGTTTTGTTCACAGCCGACTGAACCGAGAGCTGATTGGCTGCTCTGAAAAAAACATTTTTTGTGAGTCAGTTCTTCAGCCAGGTGGCTGGTTGCCTCAAAAAATCTTTTGATAAAAAATTAATTCCAACATAAAAACGCTAAATAAAATTCATATCAAAAACGGAAAGAGTGAAACGGAAGAGAACACAATTTTCAGAAGACGAGCCATCGAATTCGCCTTTGAAAGCATTTGAAAGGAACTACTTTCTGGCCATCGTGGAACATGTTCTCATGTCACTGACCACACGATTCGAACAAATACAAAAGTACACCGGCTACTTCAGTTTCCTGTATGATTTAAAGCAGTTTCGCGAAATGACAAAAGAGAACATGAAGAAGTACTGTATGAATTTGAACAATGCATTGTGTGATAGTAGTATGCCTGCATTTGGGGAGCCAGACATGGATCAATTTGAAAATTTCCCCCTCACCATCCTTCATGACGGTCTCCTACCTTCTTTTACGAGGTTTCATTCATGGTCTTTCATGAGAGATATTTCAAAAAAAAAAATTTATCCTCGCCTTCCTTCATGGTCTTTCATGAGAGATATTTAAACAAACAAAAACAGACAAAAACAAACAAAAACAGGCAAAGAAAAGCTAAATTTTTCCTCCTTGGGTTCCTTCATGGTCTTTCATGAGAGAAATTTAAACAAACAAACAAACATTCCCTGACGAGATGTTGAGTAGGAAAAAAATCATGGCTTTTTTTTACGCAGCGTTCCGGCGCGTTCCGGCGTAGCCGTGTTCGCGGCCCCGTTAGTTTTAGCTTTCTGGAAGCGTTCGTGTAGAAGATACATTTCTGGAGCATCAGGTTTCTGCTGATATATATATATATATATATGAATAGAAACGACATAAGTATTAAGGAACGTTTCTGCACACGAGGAGGAGAGATAACGAAATAATGAAAAATGAGGCGAACCGCCTGGGAATCGAACCCAGGGCCTTCCAATTGCCGGTCGGACGCTCTACCATTATGCTACGGACCTCACTCAATCACAAATCGAAATTCTCCCAAATAGGGCAGAAACCAATGCCCTCAGAGAGCACCCTCGCAAATCGTGAATATGCGCAAATAACTGCAATGACCGCGCAGTATATAAATGAATAGAAACGACATAAGTATTAAGGAACGTTTCTGCACACGAGGAGGAGAGATAACGAAATAATGAAAAATGAGGCGAACCGCCTGGGAATCGAACCCAGGGCCTTCCAATCGCGGTTCGCCTCATTTTTCATTATTTCGTTATCTCTCCTCCTCGTGTGCAGAAACGTTCCTTAATACTTATGTCGTTTCTATTCATTTATATACTGCGCGGTCATTGCAGTTATTTGCATATATATATATATATAAATATATATATATATATATATATATATAACCTTTGACCTTTGATAAGCTCCCGCCAGAATTGTTCATTCTGACGAAGGTCAAGCTTTTCACTCCACTTAGACCTACAGTTTAACGTGGAATCCGAATCACGCCCCATCAGTAGCCCAGCGTCTTAACCACTAGGCCACCTAGGGTACCCATTTACCTACCAACCACTTTCTTTTTATTATGTGGAAGGATGAACAGCTGGGTTTTGCTGCGCGCCGGCTGCCGTCGGGTTTCGAACGCGGGGCCGATGGATTCGTAGTCAGCGACGCTAACCACTACACCACCGAGGCGCCTTCATATATATATATATATATACACACACACACTAGTAAATGAAAACGTGTATATATTATGTATATAAGAACTGTAATGCCTGACAAATAGCGAAGATTTCTTTAACACCAACCGTGGCCTTATGGCCACATGAGCTTGACAAACGAGCCTTGTAATCTGAGTGGTTATTTTGGCTTCGAGAAAATGTTAAAATAAATAACTCAGGCATGAAAGCGTTAATAGTTACCCGAAAGCCAGCCTATTTTAATAGAACTATACGAAGATGCGTAAGGGATAAAAATACAGCAGAGATTAAGTAAGCCAATATCTTCGCAGAAGGCAATAAAAATAATTTTCTGCCATCTGGATTCATCGTTTCTGCTTAATATATTAATACCGATACCACACAAATAAAATTAAATACATACAGTTAACTCATAAATAAATTTTGCTTTGTTCTAATATTGGTATTACGAAATAGATCCATAAATATTAATTAAATATTTAAATTACATTTATCTAAACCAGGGGAGGCTAATATATATATATATATATATATATATATATATATATATATATATATATATATATATATATATTAGCCTCCCCTGGTTTAGATAAATGTAATTTAAATTAATTTAATTAATATTTTCTGGATCTATTTCGTAATACCAATATTAGAACAAAGCAAAATTTATTTATGAGTTAACTGTATGTATTCTAATTTTATTTTGTGTGGTATCGGTATTAATATATTAAGCAGAAACGATGAATCCAGATGGCAGAAAATTATTTTTATTGCCTTCTGCGAAGATATTGGCTTACTTAATCTCTGCTGTATTTTTTATCCCTTACGCATCTTCGTATAGTTCTATTAAAATAGGCTGGCTTTCGGGTAACTATTAACGCTTTCATGCCTGAGTTTATTTATTTTAACATTTTCTCGAAGCCAAAATAACCACTCAGATTACAAGGCTCGTTTGTCAAGCTCATGTGGCCATAAGGCCACGGTTGGTGTTAAAGAAATCTTCGCTATTTGTCAGGCATTACAGTTCTTATATACATAATATATACACGTTTTCATTTACTAGTGTGTGTGTATAATATATATATATATATGAAGGCGCCTCGGTGGTGTAGTGGTTAGCGTCGCTGACTACGAATCCATCGGCCCCGCGTTCGAAACCCGACGGCAGCCGGCGCGCAGCAAAACCCAGCTGTTCATCCTTCCACATAATAAAAAGAAAGTGGTTGGTAGGTAAATGGGTACCCTAGGTGGCCTAGTGGTTAAGACGCTGGGCTACTGATGGGGCGTGATTCGGATTCCACGTTAAACTGTAGGTCTAAGGTGGAGTGAAAAGCTTGACCTTCGTCAGAATGAACAATTCTGGCGGGAGCTTATCAAAGGTCAAAGGTTATATATATATATATATATATATATATATTTATATATATATATATATGCAAATAACTGCAATGACCGCGCAGTATATAAATGAATAGAAACGACATAAGTATTAAGGAACGTTTCTGCACACGAGGAGGAGAGATAACGAAATAATGAAAAATGAGGCGAACCGCGATTGGAAGGCCCTGGGTTCGATTCCCAGGCGGTTCGCCTCATTTTTCATTATTTCGTTATCTCTCCTCCTCGTGTGCAGAAACGTTCCTTAATACTTATGTCGTTTCTATTCATTTATATACTGCGCGGTCATTGCAGTTATTTGCGCATATTCACGATTTGCGAGGGTGCTCTCTGAGGGCATTGGTTTCTGCCCTATTTGGGAGAATTTCGATTTGTGATTGAGTGAGGTCCGTAGCATAATGGTAGAGCGTCCGACCGGCAATTGGAAGGCCCTGGGTTCGATTCCCAGGCGGTTCGCCTCATTTTTCATTATTTCGTTATCTCTCCTCCTCGTGTGCAGAAACGTTCCTTAATACTTATGTCGTTTCTATTCATATATATATATATATATATCAGCAGAAACCTGATGCTCCAGAAATGTATCTTCTACACGAACGCTTCCAGAAAGCTAAAACTAACGGGGCCGCGAACACGGCTACGCCGGAACGCGCCGGAACGCTGCGTAAAAAAAAGCCATGATTTTTTTCCTACTCAACATCTCGTCAGGGAATGTTTGTTTGTTTGTTTAAATTTCTCTCATGAAAGACCATGAAGGAACCCAAGGAGGAAAATTTAGCTTTTCTTTGCCTGTTTTTGTTTGTTTTTGTCTGTTTTTGTTTGTTTAAATATCTCTCATGAAAGACCATGAAGGAAGGCGAGGATAAATTTTTTTTTTTGAAATATCTCTCATGAAAGACCATGAATGAAACCTCGTAAAAGAAGGTAGGAGACCGTCATGAAGGATGGTGAGGGGGAAATTTTCAAATTGATCCATGTCTGGCTCCCCAAATGCAGGCATACTACTATCACACAATGCAGTGTTCAAATTCATACAGTACTTCTTCATGTTCTCTTTTGTCATTTCGCGAAACTGCTTTAAATCATACAGGAAACTGAAGTAGCCGGTGTACTTTTGTATTTGTTCGAATCGTGTGGTCAGTGACATGAGAACATGTTCCACGATGGCCAGAAAGTAGTTCCTTTCAAATGCTTTCAAAGGCGAATTCGATGGCTCGTCTTCTGAAAATTGTGTTCTCTTCCGTTTCACTCTTTCCGTTTTTGATATGAATTTTATTTAGCGTTTTTATGTTGGAATTAATTTTTTATCAAAAGATTTTTTGACGCAACCAGCCACCTGGCTGAAGAACTGACTCACAAAAAATGTTTTTTTCAGAGCAGCCAATCAGCTCTCGGTTCAGTCGGCTGTGAACAAAACACCATGTGGTTTAAACCCAGTGTTGGGCACTAAAGCGTTAATCCGATAACAGTTAATTAACGAAGTTAACTTTTTTTAACGGACTATTAACGGAAGTTAATTTCCATTTATCGTTATCGGACCAGTTAACTTCCGATAACTCGATATTTAGTCTGTTAAAGTCCGTTAACACGTTAACTGCGAGGAGTCATTCACGGAAGATCACCGCTCCGCGAATGAATTCAAACCGCCATAACTTCAGTCTGCCAATTCCGTCCTCTGCCGCAGTGGAACGGCTCTTCTCTCTCGGCAAGGACATCCTGAGGCCCAAGAGGTCAAGACTGGCAGTTGGGCCTAATTTGAGAAGTTGGTCTTTCTGAAGGGAAACCAGCACATTGTGTCATAGTCTTTAATAAATGTGCCTAAAATTTAATTTTACCTTTCAGTTCCGGCCATAATAATTCTCTGGTAAATTAAAATTTAGTTAATGGTTAGTGGTTACAAGGGTTTCAAAACATGTAATCAGTACATTTTTTATTAAAAATAAAAAAGTATTAAGCAAAAAAGTTGCAAAACTTGATAAAAATACAGTTAAATACCTATTTATTGTTGGGGTTAACGGATTATCGTTATCGAAGTTAACTTTTTGGTTAACGGTGCCCACCACTGTTTAAACCACATCAACTGAAAAACGAATGCAAACATAGGAAAGGTATATGTGTTACAGGAAATCTGTAGAACTATAGCTTTCATGAAATTCCTAAAATGTTCAGGGATTTCACGTAAGGCTAAGCAGTGGTGGGCACCGTTAACCAAAAAGTTAACTTCGATAACGATAATCCGTTAACCCCAATTTTTAACTCCGATAACGATAATCCGATAATTTTACTACAAAGTTAACGGAAGTTAACGATAATCCGTTAACGATAACTATTTCTTTACTAACATTTACAAAAATCAAGGAAAAAAGCTTTAAAACCCATAGAAAATGTTTATTTAGCAAAATCCAACAATAAATAGGTATTTAACTGTATTTTTATCAAGTTTTGCAACTTTTTTGCTTAATAACTTTGTTTTTTATTTTTAATAAAAAATGTACTGATTACATGTTTTGAAACCCTTGTAACCACTAACCATTAACTAAATTTTAATTTACCAGAGAATTATTATGGCGGGAACTGAAGTTATGGCGGTTTGAATTCATTCGCGGAGTGGTGATCTTCCGTGAATGACTCCTCGCAGTTAACGTGTTAACGGACTTTAACAGACTAAATATCGAGTTATCGGAAGTTAACTGGTCCGATAACGATAAATGGAAATTAACTTCCGTTAATAGTCCGTTAAAAAAAGTTAACTTCGTTAATTAACTGTTATCGGATTAACGCTTTAGTGCCCAACACTGAGGCTAAGTCGTGATATTTTCGTTAAACCTAGAGAAAATTATTGAATGCCCGGTTAGGTCAACTGTACTGTACGCCCTTGACGGTTGGTTAAGTTATGTCGTGATATTTTCGTTAAAACTAACGAAAATATTACGACTTAACCTTACATGAAATCCCTGAACATTTTAGGGATTTCACGAAATCCCTAGTTACACAGATTCCCTGTGACATATATATATATATATATATATATATGAAAATGATAAAAATATATAAACTAAGAAGGTAGAAAGGAAACGGCCGACAAGAACTGGAAACGTAAAAAGTGGCAATAATAACACTGACATCAAATTTTTACTTTTATTCTGTCTCAGCAACAAAGATGGTCTATATGAAGTCGACGCTGCTGATTCCGAAAATGTTATTCATTTTGGCGTATCACGCATATTTTCCATGAAATCTTAAAAATATTATACAATTATTGTATATTGTATATAATATGTATAATATTGTATATTAGATATAATTAATTAAATATTATACAAAATATTAAAAAATATTAACATCACACATACTATAAGAGTAGCAATACACGCAACGTAATAAGACAAACATGTGGTCAGAGTTGCGAGATAATAAAATAAATGAACAGCTTTTACTACAAAAATTTAATATTTTCCAAAACAAAACAAAAAATGGAAATTTCTCAAAAACTATACATGATAGGAAAATAATAAGACCATTTTTGTAATCAGCGTTAAAAACTATAATAATACAACTTTTCCTGCGCCAAAATCATTGTTGAACAATGTAAGAGTAAAAACAGTGATAATGATAATGAAAATAATAAAAGTAATGATAATAACAAAATAAAAACATAGAAAATAATCAGACGCCAATAAGGAGAAGCGTAGAAAATATCGTCTGTAAATACTATGCAAAAGGCACTGCAGATATCAGGATGGGCAATGCATCTATGCACATCCCACGTTATGTAACTCACATTACACAAGAGAATATTGATATGGGTGGTGCAAATACGGACAAAAGTGCCGTTACCACCACCCTCAAAGAAATGCGACAGGTGAATAGGAAAAAACGAACGTCAAAGAGGGCTATTTTTTAGATGTAGCCAACACAATTCAACTGCTAAATACTATCCAGCAAATACAAAGTCAACTACAAATATAGGAACAGGAGGACAGAAGGCAAGTAGTATGGTGTCAAAATGCCAGAGTGCAGAAATGTTACGTAATGTTGCAATGTTGCATAATGTTGCAAGAGTACCACCCCATCCCCTTTGTTGCAAGAGTGCCACACACCCCACACCCCTTTTTGTAAGAGTGCCACCCCCACTCCCTTTGTTGCAAGAGTGCCACACCCCCACACCCCTTTGTTGCAAGAGTGCCAACTCCCCACCCCCTTGTTGCTAAGCCCATCCCCCACACCCTTTGCTGCTAAGCCCCGCCCCCACCCCCCTTCGTTGCCTCACCCCCCAAAGGAGCATAAAGGGATAGTAAGAGAAGAAAAGAGTGCCAATCTTTGTTGCCAACCCCAAAATGGGATTGCAAGGGGCATGCAACTTGGAGGCGGAGTACTCCCCCAAGCTATTCTCCCCAAAGGGGTAGAAAGGAAGAGATAGCAAGAGAGGAAGAGAGAAAGAGGGGTATGCAACTTGGAGGCGGAGTTCTCCCCCAAGCTGAACCCCCCAAAGGGGTATACCTAACCTAAGAGGCCTCTATAGGAGGGAAGGGGTTTCCTCACCACCCAAAGGGCCATTAAAAGAAAGGACCAGAGATCCTTGCTCAGCGAAGGCCGAACGAATATAGAGGCTTCTCCCGCTCCGCCGCCTTTTATAGCCCCCTAAACAGCCAGGTGGCTTAGGTCGTCAGTGCCAGCCAGTGCCTCGGACACATCAGCCAGGTCTCTGGATGCCATCGTCTCAGAGCATCATCAGCTAAGAGTCACAGTGTGTTAAATGGATCCGGACACGCGCCCCACTCCGGAGCCAGTCCTGTTGCTAGCCCCCTACACCCCAGCTAAGTGCCTATCGACTGAGTCATACAATTACCCAACCAAATAAAATATATTATTGTGTACAAGGATTCAATAAAACGTCGCTACATCAATCTGTTTTTAAAACAAAAAATTATTCAATAATATGGTGTCAACTCATTTTGTTTTTAAAGGGAATTTTTAGTCCTCCACTATGGCCCTTTTCCTAACAAGGCTTTATATATAATAGGGTGGATCGATTTTACATTTTTTTCGATTTCCATATTCTAATAGAGACAAAAACTTGCGCATGCATGAGAAAATAGCCTCTGCAAAATCTTAGCTTAATAGGTAATCATCTTCTGCCTCCGGCAGAGCGATGAAAATCATATTTTAGTAGTCAAAAACGTATTTTTAAACCCTAGCCTAGAGTCATAAAATTTTGCGTGTGTGTTATTTCATGCCTAAGCAACGATATAAATGCTATGGGAAATATATAAATGCATTATTTAAGAGAAAGAGCCGATCTGAAAATATGTATATTATACATATTTTCAGATCGGCTCTTTGTCTTAAATAATGCATTTATATATTTCCCATAGCATTTATATCGTTGCTTAGGCATGAAATAACACACACGCAAAATTTTATGACTCTAGGCTAGGGTTTAAAAATACGTTTTTGACTACTAAAATATGATTTTCATCGCTCTGCCGGGGCAGAAGATGATTACCTATTAAGCTAAGATTTTGCAGGGCTATTATCTCATGCATGCGCAAGTTTTTGCCTCTATTAGAATATGGAAATCGAAAAAAATGTAAAATCGATCCACCCTAATATATATATATATATATATATATTATATATATATATATATATATATATATATATAATCCGGATAAAAGATTATTAAAAATATATCGCCGTGTTTTGTCTTTTATTATAACGTATTAAATCCGTTATTTCTTTTATCTTCTCTCCTCTCTGTTTTTAAAACACGAAAAATTATTCAACAAAACGTTGTTACAGCATTCTGTATTTGATACTTTTGTTATCTTTGTTTACACACACACACACACACACACACACACACATATATATATATATATATAATTAGAAAAGCTAAATACCACCATTTATTTTAAACCCCGCCAAAACATGATTTTTCTCCTTAAAGACAACTAATTATTTATTTAATAAATAGAAATTCTTTACGCAGCTAAAATAAATAATTTTATTACATAATTCCTATTTTTATTATCACAATTTTCGATAAAACATAGCGCGTAATAGAGAAGAGATCATTACACCGTTTATTTGTATTATGAAATGAAATGTTATCCGGGGCCACAACCCGCATATATATATATATATATATATATTAACTGCAAATAACACACAGTATAATTAATGTAAAGAACGACGCTTGTGTAGAAGAACGTTCCGCACAAGATGAGGAGGAAGAACGAACAAATGAAAAATGAGGTTACCACCCGGGAATCGAACCCAGGATCTTCCGATTGCCGGTCAAATATGCTATCCACTACACCATGGACCTCGGTTAATCAGAAGTCGTAATTCTCCTACATACGAGCAGAAACCAATGCCCTGAGGGGGCACCTTCGCATGCCGTACATTTGTATACATTTTAACTGCAAACAACACACAGTATAATTAATGTAAAGAACGACCAGGGTGGTAACCTCATTTTTCATTTGTTCGTTCTTCCTCCTCATCTTGTGCGGAACGTTCTTCTACATAAGCGTCGTTCTTTACACATATATTTATATATAATATATATATATATATATGGCGATATACAATATATATATATATATATATATATATATATATATTACGGTATTTATCATTAAATAAACAATTAATGAGTCTATGCTCCAAATCTGAAATATTGGTCAAAATCTTAAATACGCACTGTTTTGTGTAGCTAATTTCTCGCCGCACAATTAAACATATCGTATCAGTCCTTGACTAATAAAAATATAAACTTTATTCTAATAAGCAGGCTTTAAAATATTTTGAAATATAGTCTTTTGCATTGTTTCACGTATATATACTAGGAAAACTTAACAAAATGTACAGGTAAAGGCGTGTTTTATGACGTTTCTTTCGGATCGGTATAGTGGCCAGGAAACTGATATTATATTTGTGGTACATCTACAGATTAATTTGTGACCGTCCTTAACAAAAGAATATTCCAGATAAAAGGTTTCATTTTATACACAAGCTTTCAGTATATATATATATATATATATATATAATATATATATACACAAACTCAGAATGGTTCCCTGAGAACATTATATGTTAAACACAAACCGTGCATGGAACAAGGAACTCTTCTGGGAAAATTAAATCCACTATAGTCCGATTAAGTAATGGTAATGACAAATACCATAGTTTTTTTTTTTTCATGATTTTAGCCCGACGTGGGCAACGGGTCTCTCGCAAAGAGATCCCATAAATATAGCTTCCCTCACCAGCTATCTGCAAAGCAGACAGGATCCAGCTTTGGGACATGAATCTAGGGTTTAAAGCAAGCCTAGATCCCTACATTCAGAACCTCTATATAAGTAAAAGACTCGTTGCATTCACGTCGTGTTGAATAAATCAAAGAAAAAGGGGGTAACTATTGTATTTTTAGCCAAAAAAACCAAAACTTAAACCTCAACCGGGACATTGAGCGTCCACTTTTCAAGGCACGAAACACGTCCGTTTAGTATACACAAACTCAGAATGGTTCCCTGAGAACATTATATGTTAAACACAAACCGTGCATGGAACAAGGAACTCTTCTGGGAAAATTAAATCCACTATAGTCCGATTAAGTAATGGTAAATGACAAATACCATAGTTTTTTCTTTTTCATGATTTTAGCCCGACGTGGGCAACGGGTCTCTCGCAAAGAGATCCCATAAATATAGCTTCCCTCACCAGCTATCTGCAAAGCAGACAGGATCCAGCTTTGGGACATGAATCTAGGGTTTAAAAGCAAGCCTAGATCCCTACATTCAGAACCTCTATATAAGTAAAAGACTCGTTGCATTCACGTCGTGTTGAATAAATCAAAGAAAAACGGGGTAACTATTGTATTTTTAGCCAAAAAAACCAAAACTTAAACTTAAGCTGGATCCTGTCTGCTTTGCAGATAGCTGGTGAGGGAAGCTATATTTATGGGATCTCTTTGCGAGAGACCCGTTGCCCACGTCGGGCTAAAATCATGAAAAAGAAAAAAACTATGGTATTTGTCATTTACCATTACTTAATCGGACTATAGTGGATTTAATTTTCCCAGAAGAGTTCCTTGTTCCATGCACGGTTTGTGTTTAACATATAATGTTCTCAGGGAACCATTCTGAGTTTGTGTATACTAAACGGACGTGTTTTCGTGCCTTGAAAAGTGGACGCTCAATGTCCCGGTTGAGGTTTAAGTTTTGGTTTTTTTGGCTAAAAATACAATAGTTACCCCCTTTTTCTTTGATTTATTCAACACGACGTGAATGCAACGAGTCTTTTACTTATATAGAGGTTCTGAATGTAGGGATCTAGGCTTGCTTTAAACCCTAGATTCATGTCCCAAAGCTGGATCCTGTCTGCTTTGCAGATAGCTGGTGAGGGAAGCTATATTTATGGGATCTCTTTGCGAGAGACCCGTTGCCCACGTCGGGCTAAAATCATGAAAAGAAAAAACTATGGTATTGTCATTTACCATTACTTAATCGGACTATAGTGGATTTAATTTTCCAAGAAGAGTTCCTTGTTCCATGCACGGTTTGTGTTTAACATATAATGTTCTCAGGGAACCATTCTGAGTTTGTGTATACTAAACGGACGTGTTTCGTGCCTTGAAAAGTGGACGCTCAATGTCCCGGTTGAGGTTTAAGTTTTGGTTTTTTTGGCTAAAAATACAATAGTTACCCCCTTTTTCTTTGATTTATTCAACACGACGTGAATGCAACGAGTCTTTTACTTATATAGAGGTTCTGAATGTAGGGATCTAGGCTTGTTTTAAACCCTAGATTCATGTCCCAAAGCTGGATCCTGTCTGCTTTGCAGATAGCTGGTGAGGGAAGCTATATTTATGGGATCTCTTTGCGAGAGACCCGTTGCCCACGTCGGGCTAAAATCATGAAAAAGAAAAAAACTATGGTATTTGTCATTTACCATTACTTAATCGGACTATAGTGGATTTAATTTTCCCAGAAGAGTTCCTTGTTCCATGCACGGTTTGTGTTTAACACATATATATATATATATATATATATATAGTAGGAGTTCTCAACAGAATATAATTTGTTAGTTATGCTATTTTAAAGCCAATTTGGTATATCACACCGCGAGATGTTTTGGGACTTTTCAGGTCAAGGATCATGAACCTTCACACACAAATGAGTCGTATGGGTGGTGGCGTCGCGAAACGTACAAAATACAGCACAACAGAAGATAGAGGAAGATATTCTAAAATTGATTTATACCAGAAGGATACAGAACAATAAAAACTCTGGAACCTTGTAAACATATATCCCCTTTGAAAGGTGTAAAACACGTTCTTTCAAAGTAAATAGGATTCATGCCCAAAATTTTACTTTTCCCCGAGATGGGAGACAATAGAAGCGTATATTTCGACAATCCCCAAACAATATATATATACACTGTATATATATATATATATATATATATATATTCTACCCGGAAAAGGTCACAGATCGACACCTTTCGCAGAATATAATTGTAGTACTGTCAGACAAAACCCTCTGTTTCACGACATGCAGGTCTCCCAGCATAAATAAAAAAAATTTCGAAATACCGATATATTCGATCGTTCATGTATTTCCAACAAAGGGTATGAAGCCCCTCCCCCAGGTTTGACGGCGTGTGCCAAGCCAATCACCGTTCTGGAATACTTGAATGACCTTGTTTCTGAATATGCGTATGCCAAAACCACGCCCTGCCCTTCGTGGGACATCCTATGCCTGTCTTTGAAAAGGTCATATGCTCCCGATTGGCCGAAAATGACCGCTACAAATCGTGAACAACACCCCTATTCCACCAGTGACCCAATAGGAAACAAGGCTCTCCGCTTGTAGGCAGGGGGCGTACCCATTATAAATGGGGCACCTCGTCGCCTAGAGTCAGTTTCACGTTACTTATTGCATCATACAAGTCATGGCAGGGCTTTACGAATCACCTGACCTTATTGGTGATAGCGATTATTACGCCCAAGCGAAATGCTTATTATTCAGTGCAATAGACCAGAACAGACTTTTCTCGTCACAGAACTTTGATGAAATTAATGGGGCGGCGGTCCAAACCCTCATTCAAGAACCCTGTGAAATGTAAGTATTTTCTTTTGTCATAATAAGTGTTTTGAAAATTAATGTCTGTGTCCCATATATAATATATATATATATATATATATATATATATATATATATATATATATAACAGCTCTCGGCAGTTTTTAATTTTTAAACCAAAGTTCATTGTACGTGCTTCAATTATAATCTAACTCCCTCATCACTATAACGGTTTTCAATTTATAGAATTTTAAAATCTTAGCGCTGTTCATTGTAATGTTTACGCTTTCAAATTTGAAAATTAATGTCTGTGTCCCATACATATATATATATATATATATATATATATATATACAGCTCTCGGCAGTTTTTATTTTATTTTAAACCAGTTTATTGTACGTGCTTCTCGACAAACTAAAGATGAAAATTACCCGCTTCCCCATAGCAAATTAGAGACGCATATATATATATATATATATATATATATATAATTATATATATATATATATATATATGATTGCCATCACATTTAATTGCCTCAATTTCACGACAATTATTTTAATTATAGGACCGCCACGGAGTTAGATCGTGTTATAAACACTTTCGGCAAAAGGAGAGCGAGTGCTTCGCCGAGCACCCCACCCAGCGATCTCGAATTTGCAGACGGACTAATGTGAGTGTTATCTTATAAAGAAGCCATAATTACAAATCATTTTCAGTTGAATAATTGAATAACCTTTATTATATATAATAAAAATAACAGCGGAGGGGGTGGGGGAGGTGCTTAGCAACAAAGGGGCGTGGGGTGGCACTCTTGCAACAAAGGGGGGTGGCACTCTTGCAACAAATGGGTGTGGGTGTGTGGCACTCTTGCAACAAAGGGGGTGGGGTGGCACTCTTGCAGCATTGCAACATTGCGTAACATTTCTGCAACATTATACAACATTGCACTCCACCTTTTTGACGCCATACTACTAAGGCACACACAAAGACACTTCATGCGATATCGGGACAAGATAAAGAGAGGAAAATTCTCGGAGGATCACAAGGGAACGAAACCGGCACCACCATTGGAAAACGACTCGGAACCACATGCATGTAAAAACGATAGAGAAAAAATAAAAATAATCCTAGCCAATATTCAGGACCTTAAATCAAACCATTCCCCGGACAAAGTCTTATACCTGAAAGGAGTCATGCAAGAAACCGGAGCAGACTTTGCATGCCTCACGGAAACCCATCTAAAGGACTACCAGGCGAACTGTGAAAACTGTGAGTTTCGTGTTCACAAAAAAGAAATACAAATTGACAACTATAACGTACTTCGAGCCGACAGAACAATGAGGCGTAAAGGAGGATGTACTCTTTACACACGCAAAAGACATATGTTAGAAATGATTATAAGTACAGAGGTCAGAAACTGGGTAAAAGATCTACATTCTCCAACCCCAAATATTTTTCTCTGTAGTGATTTCAATTTTTCATTCATGAAATATAAAAGGATAGGAAAAAATATATGTATACACCAGGACAAGCGGGGCACACGGGAAGACTAGGATCAGGCAAAAATGCTACTTGCTCTAGCCGATGAATTTATGTTAACGCAAGAAATAACAGAAAACACAAGAAAAAGCCTAAAATTGGTATTCACAAACAATAGCAACCTAATTCATAATGTAGAAATATCCCCAACTATAATATCTGATCACAATATTATTGAAATAACAACCAATATCAAAGCAACAGGAAAGGAAAGAACACGCACTATAGAAAAAAGCAAATTAGCAAATTTGAAATTTTTAATTTTCATTCTAAAGCTATAAACTGGGAAGGTGTTGCATCCAGCACGGAAGCAATAGATTGGAAAACCATTTTCAAGGCCAAGACAACGGAAGAGATGCTAATGACCTTAGAGGATAAAACGCAGGAAATTATGGAAAGTCATGTCCCAATAATGCAACAAAGAGGAAAGAGAAGCAGGTTCGAGAGACAAAAGAGGTCAATGTTCAGAAAGGGAAAAAGAGTGACTGCAAAATTAAGTAACTGCAAAGATAACATCAGAAAAATATTAAATGATAAACTGTAGAGTATAGATTGCGACACACAAGACCTAATTGAGAAGCATACAGAAAAAGATGAAGAAGACGCTATAGAAGTGATAAAGATTAACGCAAAGTACTTCAATAATCTTGCAAACAGGAAGTCGAAAAATCACACGACTATCGGACCTTTGAAAAATAAAGACAATGCTTTAGCTGATGATTTAACAGAAGTATCTGAAATATTAAGAGCTCAGTACGAATCATTTTTCAGTATCCCAAAAACTGACAAACTGATATGCGATAGAAACATGTTCTTTGAAGAACTACAAGGTGAAAGTATAATTGGTTTCGACTTTACGACAGATGATATTACACAAGCTATAGGGCAACTAAAAGCACACTTGACGGCAGGACCGAACAAATGGAGTACCACACTGATCAAAAACTGCAAGAATGCAATCGCTGAGCCCCTATATTGGATGTGGAGACGATCACTAGACAAGGAAGAAATTCCGGGCATCCTAAAGAGAGCGAGCATAGTCCCAATATATAAAGGAGATCGATCCGAGGCCAAAAATTATAGGCCAGTGTCGCTTACCTCTCATCTCACTAAAATATTTGAAAGAATAGTTAGAGAAAAAATCTATGACTTTTTGGAAACTTAGAAAAAAATTAAATGATAAAAAACAGGGATTCCGGTTAGGCAGATCATGCTTATCACACCTAATTGAACACTACAACAACATTATTGATGGACTGGAAGTAATGAAAACATGATGTAATATACACAGACTTTGCCAAAGCGTTCGACAAGTGTGACCATGGAATCATAATACATAAACTGAAATATATGGGAATAACAGGAAAAGTAGGGAAATGGATATATAATTTCCTTAGTGACGGCGGCAAGTCGTTACAGTTCAAGGAATATCCATCAGAATCAGAGGTCCTCAGCTCAGTACCACAAGGAACAGTATTAGTTCCATTACTCTTCATAGTCATGCTAACTGACAGATGAGACGTTACCAGAGACAGCACAGTAACAGTCTATGCCAATCACACAAAGATCAGTAGAGAAATAAGAAACCCAGAGCATATAGGATCCTTACAAACAGACTTGAACAGAATCTACAAGTGGACGGAAGACAACAATATGAAATTTAACACTGAAAAATTTCAACTGTTACGGTACGGAAAAAGGGAGGACCAAAAATCCATGGAATATACCCGAAATGGACAGGAAATTCAGAGAAATTCTAAAACAAAAGAATTAGGAGTTGTAATGACTGATGATGCGAAATTTGAAACTCAAAATAAGACGGCCGTAAACAGAGCAAAGAGAATAACTGGGCAGATACTGAGAACTTTTAAACGAAGGGATAGGAATATAATGATTCGTCTATTGAAAACATTGATCATATCCAAGTTGGAATACTGCTCGGTCCTAACATACCCATATAAAAAAGAAGACATTAGTCAGCTAGAAGGGATTCAGAGAAGCTTTACAGCCAAGATTAATGGGTGCAAAGAACTAAATTACTGGGAAAGGTTACGTGAATTAAATCTACAGTGTTGTGCTAATCAATGTGAACAGGGCAAAAAAAAAAAGAATTTTCAGTAAACAGCATATATTTTGAAGACTGGAACAAACCTTAATATTTGATATAGCTACGTTTAGTTTTAATAACGTCTTAAAGATACTTTGGTATAGAATAAACCAGTTTTTCACAGATTTTCTTTAATTCTTCATCATGAAACCAGTCTTGAATGACAGACGCGATCACTTTTGCTTTAGTTGTACAGTCCGGTTTTTGAAGTCGTCTTGCATATGTCCCATAGATTTTCGATTGGGTTTAGATCTGGCGAGTTTTCCGGCCAGTGTAAACAGCTGATATTGTTCACCTTTAAGAACTCCTAAACACATTTTGATGTATAGCATGGAGCCAGATCCTGTTAGAAAACACCCTTTGGGAACAGTTTCTGCAGCTCTGGTTTGCTATGGAGTTTGAGAACTTCAGTATATTGCTTACTATTCATAATGTCTTCCACAGGCACTAAGGAGCCAGCTCATCGTGCAGAAAACCCCCCAGGACATTTTTTTTCTGGGTGTTTCACAGATTGGTTATTTTGGAACTGGTTGTGGGTTCACGAAGTGAATGGCGTACAAATCAATTTTGTTTACCTAAAACAAGAAAAATGACTCGTCTGAAAATAATACACTGTACCAATCTTTTGACCAACCAGCACATTTCTTCGCCTACGCATAGCGTTTTGGCTTCATTATTGTTGTTCGAAATTGTTTTTCCATAGGTTTCTCGGGTTTGCGGCCCACCACCAGCAATCGACGTCTTACAGTTGATGATGATACCTGGATATTTGATGCTGCTAATTCCTGGTTAAGCATGTCACTAGTTTTTCTGGGATCCTGTTTGTTAATTGTTATTAATTTTGCATCATCTCTGGGTGTTGTTTTCCGTTTTCTTCCGTATTTGCCTGTCTTTGATAAGGATATTGAGCCCATGGTTTGTTTCTTCTTAATAATCTTATTGATCGTTCCCACACTAACTTTGATTGCATTGGTAATTTCTCTGTGTGAGCGATGTATGTTCATGCAAGGTGATTATTTTACTTCTTTTTCTTGGTGTAATGTCCAAATTCGACTCTGAAACACACAGAGCACGGAAATCACACGTGCTGACTCTGATGACTGACAAGAATAAACTAAATTAGGCAGAAACTGAATGACAAGCTGGACTTCAAAAGTTGCTGCAATAGCCTTAAAAGTTGCTACAATAATGTTTCAGATGATACAGTAATGTAGTGTATACCATAAATAATTAAACTTATTCATAAATTACATTTAAAAAGCTTTCATTGTTCTTTTCATTAAAAACAATGAAAAATCATATTTTTGTTCCATGTTCACATTAATTTGCACAATACTGTACAGGGTGTACATAAAGTCACGATCTATTTTGTGAAATAATTATTTTTTTCTATTTTTCTTTGCAGAAGCCCTTAGAATGAATAGAGAAGAGCGTGTGGCAATAGTAATTTGGCGAATCGAGGGAAAGAAATACAATGACATCAGAGAGAAGTTTAGAAGGAGATTTCATAAGCCGGGGCCAATAGACAAGACAATACGAAAATTGGTGAACAAATTTAAACGAACGGGATCTGTAAATGATGAAGCAAGATCAGGACGACCGTGTATGTCAGATCTTACCGTGAATGAAGTACGCGGAATTATCACTGAGGAGCCACGTACGTCCGTTCGTGCTGCATCACACAGACTCGGCCTCCCGACGTCATCTGTGCACAAAATTCTGAAAGTTAATTTGCAGAAGAAAAGCTATCATTTGCAGGTTTTACATGATTTACATGAGGAAGATTTCCCTCGACGAAGTGCTGTGTGTGCTGATCTCGTAGAACAAATATGGAATGATAATTTAATGGACAACATTCTCTTTAGTGATGAAGCCACTTTCCATACGTGTGGAAAAGTAAATCGCCATAACTGTCGAATTTGGGCAGATGAAAGACCGAATGATTTCGTCCAAAATTGGGAAAGAGACTCACCTAAAGTTAATGTCTGGATGGGTTTAACAAAATCTAAGGTTTATGATCCTTTTTTCTTTGCTGAAGCTACAGTTACGGGGCTTATTTATCTGGACATGTTGCAGCAATTCCTTGAACCTCAGCTGATTGGGGATAGGATTGTTAGTACCGTCGTCTATCAACATGATGGTGCTCCGTGTCACTATGCAAAATTGTTCAGGATTATCTAAATGGACGTTTTCCAAATCGCTGGATCGGACGCGGAAGCAACAGACCTTGGCCAGCGAGATCACCAGATTTAACCCCTTTAGATTTCTTTGCATGGGGCTTTATCAAATCGCACGTCTATCAGACGAAGATTACGAGTCTTGAAAACTTACGTACACGTATACGAACTGCTGCAGATAACATAACCCCGCAAATGCTCCAGAATGTGTTTAGAAATGCTGCGGAACGATTTGAGCTGTGCAGGGATACTGATGGGCGTCACGTCGAATCCTACTCTTAATTATTTAATAAATGTTACCACTTTATCATTTTATGATTGAATTCCATATAATTTCCAAGTGCTTCACAAAAATAGATCCTGACTTTATGTACACCCTGTATATATTCACTGGAAAGGAGAAGAGAGAAGTAGTATGACCGCAACATGGTAGAGTGCAATGCAATTGCAAATGTTGCAAGCGTGCCAACATCACCCCCTTTGTTGCAAGGCACACATAGTGCCAACCCCCTTTGTTGCAAGGCACCCCCTAAATGGGGGGGGGAATGAGCAACAAGGGGTTACGCAACTTAGAGGCGGAGTTATCCCCCAAGTTGCAATGAACCCCCACTGGGGGACACCTCTTTGGGGGATAAGTGGGACGGCCTCACCCCCCAAGGGGTATACCTAACCTAAGAGAGAGGAGAGGTGTTCTCTTGACAGGAGCCAAGCGCATTTTAAGACTTCAGCCGAGCGGCCGTTGTTTTATAGGGCCCCAAATCAGCCAGTGCCTCCAGGCATCAACAGCCAGTTGGCACAGTGTAAGGGGTTCCAAAAAACCTCATCCCCACTTAGCTTCTCAATTAATTGGTGATTCGGAGAGGCAACGTGTGATAGATCGCATACGAGCAATAACATTTCGGGAAGCTCGTGATGCTGGAGCCACCTTTGTAACACGTTCATGGGTTGCCAAAAAGTTGCGAAGAGTGAGGACTTCGTCAAAAGAAATTGGAATAAAACTTGGATGAATGTGAAATGGATACAACCAAATCTGGGCGCCCAAATTTGCCACTCTCTCAGGAAACAAAGGACATCGTTGAAAGCGGTACGCGTAAGCAGAAAAACAGCTGTGCTAAACTTTCTAGAGAGATCGAAGTATTGGGAGGAAAGATCGTTAGTGGTGAGATCATTCGACTGTACCGTCATAGGCAAGGTTTAAAGCCTTGGCATGAACTTCCAAAGCCAAGAAAAACTCAACTTAACATCGATGACAGAATGTGGTTTGCCCATTATCTTGAAGATTGGGATGTGGATGATTTCATGCATTTAGCCGTCTCCGATGAATTTTTTGTTTACGTAACACGTCGGCCTAACTACCAAAATGATCGAGTGTGGGCCACAACACCAGATGAAATCCATGGCAATGAACATTATCGCGAATTATTAAAAAGTCGGATCCAATAAAGATAAGCACCCTCAACCTTTTTAGTTAGCTTTATAAGGCTAACTAAAGAAAATATCACGACTTAACCTAACCAGTCGTTAGGTCAACTGTACGCCCTTGACGATTGGTTAGGTTATGTCGTGATATTTTCGTTAGTTAGCCTTATAAAGCTAACTAAAAAAGGTTGGGGGTGCTTATCTTTACTTGATCCAAAAAGTCCAGACTGTGTTGGTGTGCTTGTTTTGTTCACTGCAAAGAAGCTCATGTGGGTGCTGAAGCCAAATGGTCAGAGTTGGGATGGACAGTATTTTCGTGATATTATTCTATCCCAGCATGTCATTCCTTTTCTAAGAAACCCAAACAATGTTATGGATGTCGATCAGGTCACACTTCTGCACGATAAGGCCCCCTGCTTTAAGGCATTAGCCACTCAACAGTTGTTGCGGAACCATGAGATCGATTTCTTTGGAAATGAAGAATGGCCAGGAAATTCTCCTGACCTGAACGTCTGTGAACACATTGGATCAGTTATAAAGGACAAGGTTGAATGTCTTTTTTCAAGAACCTGCAGCAAATCGATTTTCGAAGGATACAATAACGCAACACATTGAAACTGTTTTAGGAAATTTGCGTAACGATCAAGATCTATTCACGTCACTTTTGGCAAGCTACCCAAAGCGAATTCAGGCTGTCTTGGAAGCCAATGGCGGGAACACCAAGTTTTAATTGTTTCTTATTAAATGCAGGATTAAATTCTCTTTTGTAAGGTATGTTTAGTTTTACTGTACCTCTAATGGTTTAGGCCATGGGCGGAGGGGCTAAGGTTTATGGAGCCCCGTATACGGCACGTACACACCCGTCTATACGCCCATTACATTTATATACGTCGGTCGACCGCGTTCAACTCTAAGTCTAAGGTGGAGTGTAGGCGGGCTCGAGACCCGGCGGGTCCTTCTGCGGTTGCTAGCCAGAGTGCCCTAATGATCCGTGTTAAACCGTAGGTCTAAGTTGCAGTGTAAACAGCCTTCCACGGTTCGTAGGGCAGGATCCCGTTATTGCAACACTCGATCATGTTGTTTATCTGTTTATTTCTCTCCCTCTCTCTCATATATAATATATAATATATATATATAATATATATATATATATATATATAGTGATTAGCGGACGTCATTTTTTTCACATCCGCGGATGCGGATGAGGATGTTTGATTTCAACTTCCGCGGATGCGGATGTCTACATTTTCGTTATTTTTTAGGATATATTCGAGATTTGTTGTGTTTAACGTATATAATAAGTTATTATATAGAGAGAGCTGTAGCTATAATTTAGTATAATTGATTAATTGTACAATAATTGCTGTACTTTTCTCTGAACATATAAAATAATATCAAGCATCTAACTAATATAGAAATCAATTAGTGAATTCGTCTGCAAATAAATTCGTTATATTTTGTTGAGTTTCAGCCACAATTAGAAACCATAATTGTGTTACCAGGATGCGGGACGTGAACCCAACTCAAATGCACCCCACCGACCTCTTTCCCCAACCTCCACCCTTATAGAAAGAGATCTTTAATTAGCTTGATAACTATTTATATTAAGTTTAAAGTTTTATTAGGCATATTTATAAATGAGTAATTAAAATAAAGTAAACTAAGATGTTCATCGTTTAATGTTCAAACTTAATTATAGGAAGGTTATGCTTAAGGAACATTAACTTTTCTGCCTTTTCTGCTGCCAGTCTGTTTCTCTTTTCATCATATATTAATCCAGCACTGCTAAATACTCTCTCGCTTGATACGTTTGTTGGAGGACAGGCTAAATGTTTCCTTGCAAGTTTACTCAAGTATGGATAGATATTCTGCGTATTTTTCCACCAACTAATAGGATTGTCACATGCAGCCAGGCGTTTTTCTTGGTGATAGCTCTCGATCATTTTTACTACATCTTTTGACATCGCGTAGGTCTCGTCATTGCTGCTTGACTCAAGAAACTGAGAGACAGATTCTGTAATAGATTTGCTTGTTGAAGGTGTTGTTTCTGTCACTGAAACTTTTATTCTTTTGGTGGGTGGCGAAGCGACAGATTCAAGAGATTGAAGCTCTTCAACTGCTTTGCCAAGTGATGATTTAACTCGTTCTAATGTACTAGGTGAAAATAACTTAGCTTTGTAACGTGGATCTAAGTAGGTTGCAAGAGAGTAACTTCATACAAGAACAGCCTCTCGTCTTGTCGCTTGCATCACTTTTGCGCACAATGAACTAGTTCTATTAATATAGTAGAATTTGATAATTTCCGCTTATTAATGAGGTTTTATCTCAACGGTCCACATCCGCACGACATCCGCAGTCCAAAGTGCGGATGCGGACGCGAGAAAATGTGCGGATGTTCCGCGGATGCGGATGTGACCTACATCACTAATATATATATATATATATACTTACCCGTTTAAAAGTAGGTCCAAGATGGAGTGTAAAGCTTCATCAGAATGAACAATTCGGACGGAAAGCAAAGACGTACCGATATATGTTCAATTCCGGAAAAAAGTTCATCTAAAAATTGGTGTAAACATCTTTCCACGTTTCTCTCTCTCGTTTAAAAGTATGTCTAAGGTGGAATGTAAAGCTCACCATAATGAACAATTCGGGCGGAAAGCAAAGGCGAGCCTTTGTATGTACATTTCCGGAAAAAAGTTCATCTAAAAATTCGTGTAAATATCTTTCCACGTTTCTCTCTCATATACTATAATATATATATATATATATATATATATACATATATATATATATATATATATATATATACACTTCCACGTTTAGAAGTATGTCTAAGGTGGAGTGTAAAGCTTCACCAGAATTAACAATTTGGGCGGAAAGCAAAGGCGTACTTATATATATGTTCAATACCGGAAAAAGGTTCATCTAAAAATTCGTGCAAACGTCTTTCCACGTTTCTCTATCATATATATATATATATATATATATATATATATATATATATATATATATATATATATATATACTTCCCTGTTTAAAAGTAGGTCTGAGGTGGAGTGTAATGCTTCACCAGAATGAACAATTCGTACGGAAAGCAAAGGCGTACCTATATATGTAAAATAACGGAAAAAAGTTCCGTCTAAAAATTCGTGTAAGCATCTTTGTCAAACTGCATTAATTATCTCACTCTCCGTCTGACTTAAGTCTAATATTACGGTCTTTTTCATCTGTAACAATTAAAACAGGACAAATGGTGCACGTTGCACTAAAATGTGCACCACAAATGGTTAATTAGAAAGGGAATATGGTAAAGGAAGGAAAAAGGTGAAAGTGCTATAAACAAGCACATTCCTAAACATCTAATTAAACGATGTAATTAGCTGATCAATAGAAGGACATAACTATTTATGGAAAATAATATCTATATATATATATATATATATATATATATATTGGTGAAGGCCGCTTCTGGCAAGCTTCAATTTCAATTTAAGCAGAAAGCCACAGACAAGAAGGAAAGAAACATCCATCAAGTTGGAAAGGGACTATATTTTGTATATTGCAACGTTTCAAGCACAAACTATGCTCATCCTCAGGCAAAAATTCTAAAAAGTTAAAAACAAAATTAAAAGCCATAATGACATTAACAAAATAAAATAGGGAAAAAATCCACAAGTATTAAAAACAAAAAGTCTCACTAAAAATTCTAGAAAGTTACAATTAAAAACCATAATGACTATTATAAAACAAAAGCGAACAATTAACAAGCTTTAAAACAATGAAAGTGACACTAAAAACGGACAATGAATAACAACTATAAAATACAAAATGTAAAACTCAAAAAACAAAATTCACAGGCTATCTTTTAAAACACTAAAAAATTAAAAACCCACACTAAAAGGAACACACCTTAAGTCTAAGCAGCACAGATTCCGAGGCAAAACTAAAAAAACAGAAGCATCTAAAACCAAGTAAAGGTTGGTTGTTCAAGATGTTCAGTTTAGACGGAGGGGAACGGATGAAATATCAGAGTTAAGCGAAGGGGAGAGTGTTTTAATATACAGGGATTCTAAAAGTCTTAACGTTTGCTCACACGGAGCGGAATCTAAAATGTTAAAATTAGCTAAAGTTATATCGACTTTGCATAGAACAACATGGCTGCGTATAGCTGAAGCTTCTTTAGTTTTCAAAGGTTTGTCAGTTCTATGGCTTATGCCCATATGGGCACAGAAACGCGACTCGAGGCTCCGCACAGTGCTACCAATATAGCTCCGATCACATCGGGGACACTTGAATTCATAAACGACAGCACTGCGCAGAGCATCCGATACACGGTCTTTAACATTAAAATATGAGCCAATAGAACGACGGTTAACAAATACTAGTTTAAAATCTATTTGACAATAAAATTGTTGACGATATTTTTGCAGTGTTTACTGATGCTAGCAGTGCTCATCAATTTTTTACATTTTTAAATAACTTGCATCCAAACATAAAGTTTACTCTGGAGGAAGAATCTGACTCCAAGCTGCCTTTCTTGGATTTACTGATTAGCAGAGAGTGTGATTCTATTATTACTTCAGTTTTTCGTAAGAAGACGTTCACTGGTCTTGGTCTCAATTTTTTAAGTTATTGTGATTTTAAATACAAGCTGGCATCTGTAAACACCCTACTTAACCGAGCGTATAATTTATGTTCCAACTATCAATGTCTGCATAATGAATTTGTTTTTTTAAGAAAATATTTTGTGAATAATGGCTATCCTTTGCAGATTGTAGAAAACGCT
>JAJOZX010010059.1:95000-145230 GCA_023014485.1 Bathynomus jamesi
AGATCCTCTGGATCCAGAGATTCTATCTTTAGTTTTAAATCGATAATTAATTGGTTTTAAATTGATAATTATTTAGTTTTGTAAAAATTGGTCGTTGCCAATTTACCGGCGGTTTTCACATAAATTTCTTATGTTCTTGTGGTTCGGAACCCACGTAAAATTGTAGGTCCCCTCCGCCACCACGGAGGACATAAACAATACACGATTACGAACACAGTTAGGTAGACCAGCCATGAGTGGATCCTAGGGTCTTTGTTGGTCTGAAACATTACATTATAACATTATATATGTGTGTGTGTGTGTGTGTATATATATATATATATTGGTGAAGGCCGCTTCTGGCAAGCTTCAATTTCAATTTAAGCAGAAAGCCACAGACAAGAAGGAAAGAAACATCCATCAAGTTGGAAAGGGACTATATTTTGTATATTGCAACGTTTCAAGCACAAACTATGCTCATCCTCAGGCAAAAATTCTAAAAAGTTAAAAACATAATATTAAAAGCCATAATGACTAACAAAATAAAATAGGGAAAAATCCACAAGTATTAAAAACAAAAAGTCTCACTAAAAATTCTAGACAGTTACAATTAAAAACCATAATGACTATTATAAAACAAAAGCGAACAATTGTGTTCCTTTTAGTGTGGGTTTTTAATTTTTTAGTGTTTTAAAAGATAGCCTGTGAATTTTTAGTTTTTTGAGTTACATTTTGTATTTTATAGTTGTTATTCATTGTTCGTTTTTAGTGTCACTTTCATTGTTTTAAAGCTTGTTAATTGTTCGCTTTTGTTTTATAATAGTCATTATGGTTTTTAATTGTAACTGTCTAGAATTTTTAGTGAGACTTTTTGTTTTTAATACTTGTGGATTTTTCCCTATTTTATTTTGTTAGTCATTATGGCTTTTAATATTATGTTTTTAACTTTTTAGAATTTTTGCCTGAGGATGAGCATAGTTTGTGCTTGAAACGTTGCAATATACAAAATATAGTCCCTTTCCAACTTGATGGATGTTTCTTTCCTTCTTGTCTGTGGCTTTCTGCTTATATATATATATATATATATATATACACACACACATGAAAAAAGTTCAGAATGGAAGGCCGTTTATAACCCCGTAATTATTTTTTTTGTTGTAGAAAGACAAGAGAAGCTATGGTCAGAAGAGGTGTTATTAAATGGATTAATTCAAAATTATCTATCGCTTCCGCAAAACTTCGCAATTTTCAGAATGATGTTTAATATAATTATATATATATATATACAACCACCCACATGTTGTTTACTTCTTTATTGGCTATTCTCTCATTTCCAAGATTCGAGTATATATACATGAAAAAAGTTCAGAATGGAAGACCGTTTATAACCCCGTAATTATTTTTTTGTTGTAGAAAGACAAGAAAAGCTATGGTCAGAAGAAACGTTAATAACTGGATTTTTAATTCGAAATTATCTATCGCTTCCGCAAAAGTTCGCAATTTTTAGAATGATGTTTAATATATATATATATATATATATATATATATATATATATATATATATATATATACACACACCCACCCACATGTTGTTTACTTCTTTATTGGCTATTCTCTCATTTCCAAGATTCGAGATAAGATACGCATTTTAAATTATACTACACAGATGCGGGTCAATTTATTTCAGTTCGCTCGAGAGCATGTTTAATGAGGCAGTACATCTTTGTTTTTTAAATTTATCTATTCTATCGCTCAAATATCGTTCACTTTTATGTTTCAAGGTACCATAAACCATAGTTTGCGTTTCTCTCAAGCATACGTGAATTGTACCTAATATATCTTCCAGTATCACGAACCTTCCTTTCCCAACAAACGAGAATGTACAGGCAAACTGCTACTGCCATAAAACGTTTCACATTCCAACCTCAACTCTCTCTCTCTCTCTCTCTCTCTCTCTCTCTCTCTCTCTCTCTCTCTCTCTCTCTCTCTCTCTCTCTCTTTTGCACGGCCAATTCATTAAGGTTTTCACGCTCTTACACGGGTTCAACGATATCGATTTTAGAAGCATGTTTAGTTTAAGTGATAACTCGCAGCAATGGCTGGAAGTTGGTTATTGAAACGGTTTAGCACTAGTGTGTGTGGGATTTATTTTACCTATAAGATCTGTGACACGTGTTACAGGCTACCTTCAGAATTTGTGAGCATTTCCTCTGTGCGTCAGTTCAAGAAAAGGCTAGACCGAATCTTGCATACTATTTGAGGGTGTAGGAATTTTTCTCTGGCACCCGTGGCCATTGGTACATCCTCGGTATGGTGCGCAAGGCCTTTTGAGGTAGTTCTTATCCTTGTAACTCTCTCTCTCTCTCTCTCTCTCTCTCTCAAGTATACATTCCACACGGTAACCCGTAAATAAAAATAAAAAGTGCCAGTTTGATTACATCATTAAGCATTATTAAGTTTAACTCTTTAAATAATGCACTAAAGTGATCAAGGAAATCGCCATCAGATAAATAACCTTATTGCTCTTTTTGGATGACAAATATACCATTTCATGCGTTGTTAGTGGAGTTTCCCATACAAGAGTGCACTACGTTATATAAGCAGAGCAAGATTATGACAAATAGTCAATAAAACCTGTTTAGGGACGACATTTCTGAGTTTAAACATTATAGCATCGCTCTTTGAATTATTTTTCGCGACATAATTTACATGATCGCTCCATTGCAAATTCTTATCTAGCATTACATCGCGAAATTTTGTCAAGTACACTCCTTTATAGCGATTTCATTAGCATTAAGTTCATCAAAATATACATTTCTTTTGTTAATAAAATCATGAAATTTGTTTTACTGGTATTCAGTAAGAGTTTATTCGTGGTCAACCATTTTATTACACTGATTAATTCTGAATTAAATATATTCTTAGCTGAATTAACATGTTTGCAAGAAAAAGACACAGTTGTATCATCTGCAAACATTATGAAGTTCAGTTTACAATATGAGTAGAAGGCGTAATTGGATTGTTTATATATATATATATATATACACACACACACTGTGTGTGTATATATATATATATATATATTAATGATGCTCGTTCCACAAAGAAAAAAAATTTCCACCATAAATTTTACTGCGGAGATGACTCAGTAGGAAAAAAAGAAACATGGCAATAAGAATGGTTATTTGAGCAACTAATCTCGATGTGTCATAAGAAAGTATTAAATTTGCTTTTGGGAATATCATTATGCGTATCAATATTTTTAATATGTTGATAATTCACGACTGTGCTAAATTCCTGTTACTTAAACTTGAAAATAGGAACAAATGACCACAAATTTGTGTAATAATAATAATTCACCGTACCACCAAGATAAGAAATTAGTACATAAATACTGCGTAATTTAATCATATATAAAAACAGGATGAAAACTAGCCTACTATTTCACAGGACAGCGTTATCATAGTCTCATAACCACAAGTATAACACTGACCAACAAAAAAAAATTTTTGCTGCTGATTTAATTCTAAGACCTGTTTCTGGATAATATTGATGTGCTGATTTCAAAAATCACCTTAGATTTTGTCCATCACATCAGGTTTTCGTGCAATGCAATATGCCTATTTTGGGTGATCCATGAAGGGCGCTTATCAAAATTGATGATTTTTGAGACCTGTTAAGAGCTGTTTTGCTGTTAAAATTTTATCTGTGGAATACGCAAATCTGTGCATTAAATCTAAAGGTCATGTACAACATATTAAAATCTTGGGTATGTGTGATTTCCCCAGGTGTGAGCGTGACGTCATGATCTGCTTTATGTGTCAATATTACCATTGTATATTAAAGTTCACTCCCTTCACAATTGTTTACTTTTCCATGCTGATTCTGAGTATGTAAAAACTTATTTTTTGAAAAGAAAAAAAATTGGGCATAACCCTGCCAAAATGCGATATCTCCAAAATATCTGTATTTGATTGCTCGAAAACCTGACGTGATAGGCAAAAACTAAGGTGATTTTTTTTTAAATCAGCACACCAAAGTTACCTAAAAACAGGTGTTAGAATTAAATCAGCAAAATTGGTGTTGGGCAGTGTAATTAAACTTCCATCGAAGGACTTTCAATTTTGGAATAGTTTTTATATAGTTTTCTAAGCGAAAGCTTTATACTACCCCAAATTTCAACGATACTCGTCTTTAAATTCTATTAAAAATTCACGCAGTCCCTTAGCCACAACCTCACTACAAACCTCGTCATGATATATATTAATGTAGTGGTAAAAATACTTTAGCGCGTCCATGATGACAAGGTTTACATTCTCAACCGCAGGGTACGAGTACTCGGTATAATGCAGCATGACATAATACCGCTTGTCACATCCACTCAACAACAAGACTCACTAACCATAACCGTTGCTTCTCTTCTGCACGTGTTGTTTCTTCCACTTCACGGTATATGTAAGCTTTTATACAGTTTAGTCCTACAACATAGTCCATTACATCATTTGTACCACGAAATCCTGCAATGCTCTCGCCAGAATATCCATAGAGTATTTGAACCTCTTGTTTCTCAAGCTTCGCACGGTTCAATGTAGCCTTAAAAGTATGAAAGAAGGGTGGAATAGGGAGTCTTTCAGTGTTCACCACATCTTCACACTTTACCGAATACCGCTTCATAAAACTCAAGCACGCAATATTAAGGTAGCCATCACTATTTTTCGTCTACGTGAGGAAATACACGTCTGAGATCCGGGGCTTGCAGCGGTTAACTGAGTGCGCAGGGATAGAGATATGCCCAGGTAGTAACAGGAGTCACGTGACCGATCATACAGGGGGCGGAGCTTAGGACAGATAATTCAAACGATTGAATTTATTAATATCTTACTACTCGCTAATTTCTGAGAAAAAGAATAAGCGCGAGATAACCCATTATAAAAATTACGCTAGGAAATCCTGGGGTACTGGGTCACAATAGTACCCCGGGTAGAGTTTAAAGGTTAAACTTACAAAAAACTCATAATAATTTTGATACTACAATTTCAAGGTTTTACACACTTCTCTGTTCATAGTTAAACATAGGCGTAATGTTTAGTTAACTTTAAACTTGCTCTTTGTTATGTATTAAAACCAATTACTTATTTGAGGTTTGATAGTTCTTCCTCTTTCGAGCTCTGTTATCTGAAAGCTCTTCACTCTGTAGTCCTTAAGGTTTTCAGTCCTATTTATTAATGTTGTCTTTTAAAGGATAGGACGTAGAAATGAATTCTTACTGTGATAACTTTATTCTCAAATGAAAGGAGTTACGTTTCTTTAGAGGAGTACTGAATTGGTGAAGGAGAGAGTAGGTCTTCTCTTACAAATCCCACTTTTATAGTATTCAATTCTTGAGTGAAATCCTATCACTGCTAAATTTTACATATAAGTTGTATGTCAGTTAGGCATTTGAACGAAACGTTTTTGTAACACTGAATTCGATGTGTAACATTAGCGTAACTTCTCCAGATTGATATATATATATATAATGCTAATAGCTCTGGCTGATGAATTTATGTTAACACAAGAAATAACAGAAAACACAAGAAAAAACAACTGCATAGATTTGGTGATCACATACAACAGCAACCTAATAGATACACAAATTAACAGATAATGTAGAAATATCCCCAACTGTAATATCACTATATCAGATCAAAACATTATTGAAATAACAACCAATATAAAAGCAACAAGAAAGGAAAGAACACGAACAACAGAAAGAAGCAATTTCGAAATTTTTAATTTTCATACCAAAGGTATAAATTGGGGAGATGTTGCATCCAGCATGGAAGTAATAGATTGGAAATTTATCTTCGTGGCCAGGTCAACGGAAGAGATGATAATGACCTTAGAGGAGAAGACGCTGGAAATTGTGGAAAGACGTCCCAAAAATACAAATGGGAAAAAGAAGCAGGTTCGAGAGACAAAAGAGGTCATTGTTGAGGAGCCCCAACATACAGTGGACTGATACAGGTGAGATCATTGTGGAAGGAACAAAGGTACAGGGATCAAATATCGTAGCCATACCAATATTATCTTAAGGAAATGCCTAATTCTTAACGTAACTCTTAACTGAACCTAACCTAACTTACACTTCTTTAGGGTGAATTTCACACTTAAACACACGAAATGAATGAATGATGCAAACCCACAAGAAAAAAGAAGAAATGTTTCCAAGTCCTTTCGTGTAATCAGCAGTACACCTCGTCGGGGAATGGAGAAGGCGAGTGACGAAAATATATACATATGTGCAACGTAACAGAGAAATAAAGAGATTAGCACATGGTTAACAAGCAATGGTTAAAAGCGAAAGACATTTTATTAATTTTATGCATTCCATATTCTATTCCTACTATTAATGGGAAAAAAACCTTGGTTTAACTTTACTTGTTCTAATGCTAGCAGCAACAGAGAGGAGTTTTTCAGAAATTGCTGTCGCCATCCATCTCCTGTCTTACATTTGTGCCCGGAATCGTGCAAAATTTGTTCTTCGAGTCGCCAAAATTTATTTTTATTTTCGGGTTACAGTGTGGAATGTATACTTGAGAGAGAGAGAGAGTTACAAGGATAAGAACTACCTCAAAAGGCTTTGCGCATCATACCGAGGATGTACCAATGGCCACGGGTGCCAGGGAAAAATTCCTACACCCTCAAATAGTATGCAAGATTCGGTCTAGCCTTTTCTTGAACTGACCCACAGAGGAACTGCTCAAAACTTCTGAAGGTAGCCTGTCCCACGTGTCACAAATCTTATAGGTAAAGTAAATTCCACACACACTAGTGCTAAACCGTTACAAATCCAACTTCCAGCCATTGTTGCGAGTTATCACTTAAACTAAACATGCTTCTAAAATCGATATCGTTGAACCCGTGTAAGAGCGTGAAAACCTTAATGAATTGGCCATGCAAAAGAGAGAGAGAGTGGATCAGTTTGAGTGTTTCTTATACTAATATTATTCTTGATTGCATATATATATATATATATATATATATATATATATAATCCTCAAGAAGTGCTACTCTGAAAAAAAATTATAAATAATTTATCTATGAAGGAAGCAGATCTTTAATTTAAATATGCGAATGCAAAGAAAATATTCATTGGGTGGATACCTTCTTCCTGTAAGCGAAGTGAAGGCATTGAGGTCTGGGGTTCGATTCGCGATGATGATGGTATAATAATAATAATAAAAAGTTAGAACAATTGGCCGCATCATTTGGGGGTGAGCGCTGTGCCAGTTCCTGACTGATTGTCTGTTAAACTGATGCAAATAGAAAATCATTTAAGTTTTCAGATTTTTACAGATAATTGTAATTTTTACCAATGAAATCGTATTAAAATCATTAACATTAAAATTACATTATTTTTTTTATTCACGAAGAAGGTGCCAAGGGTGAATACCGCAAAACGCCCCTCCCCCAAATAAAAAGAGTAGAAGAGAGCCAAAATAAAGGTCGAGAGTTATCATCCAAAGCTTCATCCAAGGAGCACTGGAAAGGAGGACCTTTCTTCTCTGGTGCTCGGGTAAAGAAGGTGGTACCCCGCCGTAGTGCAGGTTTTTCGTTTGTTGAAAAGACTGACTTCCTCCTTCTTTTGTAATTTTTTTAACCCTCATTATTTGCCTTTTCACATTTTTCTCTTCATTTCATCCATGGCCTTCATTATTCACTCCTTAATTTTCCATCATTCTCAGTTTTATGTTATTTAATTTTTAGATTTCACTGATGAATTTGTCTCAATCCATCAAACACTTAGTTATGCCCCATTTGGAAAAAAAAAATATATATATATATATATATGAGTGGGTGATGTTAATTAAACCGAAGCTAGAGCTTCTGCTATTTATATAAAATTTAACCAAACCTCCAGGAACAGAGAGTGGATGTCCATTACAACGAAAAAAAGTGTTATTGTTACAATTTTTTATAAAACTCTTACGGCAAATGGCTTAATTGTATTGCATAAAACATCGGATGCGCTATTTAGAATAGAGCATTTTTTTCTTTTTTTTTATAATAATAATAATAATAATAATAATAATAAACGCTTTGTTTTTTGATCTTGTATTCGAGAGAGAGAGAGAGAGAGAGAGAGAGTTGAGGTTGGAATGTGAAACGTTTTATGGCAGTAGCAGTTTGCCTGTATATTCTCGTTTGTTGGGAAAGGAAGGTTCGTGATATTGGGAGATATATTAGGTACAATTCGCGTATGCTTGAGAGAAACGCAAACTCTGGTTTATGGTACCTTGAAACATAAAAGTGAAAGATATTTGAGCGATAGAATAGATAAATTTAAAAAACAAAGATGTACTTACTGCGTCATTAAACATGCTCTCGAGCGAACTGAAATAAATTGACCCGCATCTGTGTAGTATAATTTAAAATGCGTACCTTATCTCGAATCTTGGAAATCAGAGAATAGCCAATAAAGAAATAAACAACATATATATATATATATATATATATATATATATATATGAGAAAAGTTTAGAATGGAAGGCCGTTTATAACCCCGTAATTAATTTTTTTTTGTTGTAGAAAGACAAGAAAAGCTATGGTCAGAAGAGACATAATTGGGGCAATTCGCGTATGCTTGAGATATACATTAAACAATGACTCAATTGCTGATGAAGTTTTAATCGTTATGATCTCGAAATAAATTCCTGCGGAAAGAAGTTTATTTACTGGATTTTTAATTCGAAATTATCTATCGCTTCCGCAAAACTCCGCAATTTTCAGAACGATGTTTAATATAATTATTTATATATACAGTGTGATTCAGCAAAGAGTACATTAAATTGGAGGAAGAAATCCTTGGATAATTATAAACCACAATGTCTCTATGGTAAAATGTCAGATTCTGCATAGTTTCCATGTTACAATACATTTAAGATGTTGTATTAATGAGAGTGAATATGAAGTGAAACCCCCGTACGTTTTTGTAATCATTTATTCACAGATCTTTACAGCGTGGCCCCTCTTTGTTACAACCTAAAGGAAATGTTCAAAGTTGCCCCCTTCTGCCTCAATGCAGGCCTATACACGTCGTACCATTGAATGTCTGACGCGTTCCAGAATGCCTGGACTATGTTTAATTTGCTCGCACCTGTCACGAACACGTGGCCATAATTCCTCTCTTGTTTGACCCCCCTAGGGAGGGGGAGGAGGAGGGGAGGTAATGTGGTGGCTGGTGTGCGCCCCAGACCACTCCTATCGTTGCCACAGGACGGGTGGACCCATATCACCATCCACTGTGTGGGAGGATACATTGTATTACAGGTTTTTACTGATTTGATTGCCAAATTTGTAGATCGTACAATTATTCCTAAATTGGCTATTGTTTACATGTTATGCCAATCTGTACTGAAGTGATAAGGTAATGTTGTGGTATTTCCTAACATCGTAACTACACCTCGTAATTGTATCTATCACCATCTGTTATCTTACTTCTGTAGCTCACGGTCAGGTGCCGTATCAGAGTGCACTACAACATGGAGCAGTACACAGATGGTGAATATGCTGATATGCACCTTGTGTTAGGGGCAGCAGGTGGAAATGCTGCACAGGCTGTACAACTGTATGAAGAACGGTATCCAAATCGAAGGCTGCCAAACCCCCGAACATTCATCGCTGTTGATCGGAGGCTGAGGGAAAGGGGATCTTTCCGTCGATTTACAGCAGATATTGGAGGGCATAACCGACAGGGACGCCACAGACGAGCAAATTCTGAACCTGGTAGAAGATGATCCATCTACTAGTACACGAACAGTTGGAGCTGTTGTGCATGTGCTACAGTCAGCCGTTTGGAGGTGCCTGCATATAAACCTCCTGTACCCATATCATCATTAGAAGGTCCAAGGGCTGGATCTTGACGACTATCCACGACGGATCGAATTCTGTCAGTGGTTTTTTACGACACCATGCTGTTGATCCTCGGTTCACTAGTAATGTTTTATTCACAGATGAGGCAACATGGTACTTTCAACACTCATAACATGCATGCAGGGGCGGAGGATAACAATCACTCAACAGTACGTAGAGCACACCAGGTGAGGTTTTCAATAAACGTATGGGTTGGCATTATTGGAGATAACATTATCGGCCCTTATCTGCTACCACAGCGGCTGACCGGAGGCGTCTACAGGCATTTCCTCGAGGAGACACTACCAGTGCTACTTGAAGATGTGCCGCTGCAAGTACGACGTCGCATGTGGTTCATGCATGATGGTCCACCTGCCCATTTTGCCCGAGCATCAAGGGAATATCTGGATACTGTTTATCCCAACAGGTGGATAGGGCGTGGTGGCCCCGTTCCCTGGCCACCCCGCTACCCAGGTCTTAACCGTTTGGATTTCTACCTGTAGGGCCATTTAAAGAAGTCGGTGTATGATACAGATGTTCAAACAAGAGAGGAATTATGGCCACGTGTTCGTGACAGGTGCGAGCAAATTAAACATAGTCCAGGCATTCTGGAACGCGTCAGACATTCAATGGTACGACGTGTACAGTAGGGTGGAGCGAAAAATACTTTTTTTCTAGTATGAAGTTCTAATAGTGATTAAAAGTTGCATTTAGTGGACGAAATATGCCTGCCAAAATATGAGTTCATTTGTTTAAAATGTTCAGCTGCCACCAGGGGGCTAAAATTAACACAATTTTGTGTAAAAAGGGAAAAAATGCTTCTATTTTAGGTTTGTCAAACTATTATAAAGTTTTATCTTAGAATTATCTAATAGTTTGATTAAGATTCTTAAATGATAGGAATTCGTTTTGTAAAAATGCCTTTTCATATGCTTAATATCTTCAGCTGCCACAAGAGAGCTGAAGTTAACACAATTTAGAGTAACTGAGTCATGTTGAGACTACACTGAATGTTGTGGGGGAGGGTTTGGGGAGGGTTGTGGGGGAGGGTTTTGGTGTGAAGGAATTTCTTTCTGTGAGTCATTAAAACAGTGTGTTAACACTTGTCTTCTTAGGTAGTAGGCCTAGTCGCTCAGTTGATCGGAGAGTTTTTTAATATGATTGGAATATTATAAAACTTTATTTTAAAGTGATTTATATAGAGATAATATTGATTTTATTATAAAATGCTTGTTATAATGTATTATATAATTTTAGTTTATTTATATAATAAATTATATTATATATTTATATAATATATTATATATACTTATAAATATATTATATATATTAATTATATAATGTTTTGATGTTACAGGATATTTTGTGATTGTGAATTTTTCTTAAAAATATTATGGCATCAAATACTAAATATAAACATTTCACTAGAGAACATATGAAGTGTGCCATATTTGAAGTACCTTGTGAGATGAGTGATATGCAACTACCAACTTATAACTGCATTATGAAAGATTACCTGTTCACAAAACATTTAGTGAAGGAGCAGATGAATAATAAGGAGCCTTCATTTTCTGAAATAGCAGAGGCAGTTTCCAAAAAGGTAGAAAATATTTGGAAGAAGGCCTCTTTGCCAATAGTTTCACATACACGCGTTTTACAGATGATGCGAGTGTACCATGATAAATACAGGTCCTTATTAAAGCCATACAAGTCACGCAAGGATCAGCCTAAGTACAAAAATCAGCTTGAAGAATTTGAAAACTCTTCAAAATGCACTTTGTTTGACATCTGCACCTGCAAATGTAAGGAGTTTAGGAGATGCTCATGTGAAAAGAGTAAGAAAGTCCCTCCAAAAGAGCAGGATTTTTTAAATGACCAACGAACACGCAGAATAATGGTGATAGGAAGCATTGACATAGCACACACAAGACGATTACAAGCAAGAGAACATCGAAAGGAAATGGAAAAAGCACGTCTGGAATCCTCACAAACAACTAGTGCTGCTATAACCAATACGTCCAACTTACAAATCGAAACAGAGACAAGTGAACTTCAACAACTAGAAGAGATATCTGAAGATAATGAGGAAGATACAACCTCGACTCAATATGTAATATCAGAACAACAGATGCGTGAGCCACTGCCTTCATTAGCAATTACTTGTGATAGATTTAAAATGTCGGACAGAGCTGGGGCTGCTATTGCTTCTGCAGTATTGGCAGATCTTAAAATTGTTACTCCCGAAGACAAAGGGAATATTATAGACAGAAGTAAGCTAAGACGTGAAAGACAAAAACAGAGAAAGGAACTACAACAGATAGGAGAGCCAAAAACAATGCGGGGATTATACTTTGATGGCAGAAAGGATAAAACAATGATTCAAGTCCAGGAGAGTGATGGCTCTAACCACCAAAGAACCAAACGCGAAGAGCATATCAGCATAATATCTGAACCACACTCTCTGTACTTTGCACATGTGACACCTTCCAGTGGCAAAGCTAAATACATTTGCACAGTGCTAGTGAATTGCTTGAAAGAAAGGAATGTTGATATAGGGAACATCGTTGCAGTTGGCTGTGATTCGACAGTGGTTAACACTGGTAGTATTGGAGGCACAATAAGATTACTGGAAGAAGCCTTTAATAAGCCATTGCAGTGGCTGATATGCCTTTTACACCTTAATGAACTTCCATTGCGCCATCTGTTTCATCACTTGGGTGGTACCACTACTGGACCAAGAGCATTTTCAGGAGAAATTGGCCGAGCACTTTCAGACTGTGAAAAGCTTCCCATAGTTAACTTCAAACCCATTGAAATTCAAGAGGACATGTGTGAAGTTGATGTAGATGACATAAGTACTGACCAGAAATACCTTCTTGAAATTCACAAGGCTATATCAAGTGGAGCATTCTCAAAGAGTCTTAGTCATAAGAGTCCAGGCAATATATCACATTCAAGGTGGCTCACCACAGCAAACAGGACTCTGCGGTTATATGCAAGCACAGAGAATCCTTCAGGCAATTTACAAGAATTAGCTACTTTCATTGTTAGGGTATACGCACAAATGTGGTTTCAGATAAAGCGTAAACCATTATGCCAATATGGTGCTAAACATATGTGGCATATGATTGCAAGAAGCCGGTATCTCCGTGAAGAGCTTAGGAGAGTACATGACTCAGTCATTCAGCGAAATGCATATTACGCAAATCAAGAAAACATTCTCATTGCAATGATAGCTGATGAAAGGGAGCATGTGCGTCAGTTGGGATTTAGGCGTATCATAAAAGCAAGGGCATGCATTCAAGAAACAGATGTTATCAGGTATTTTAAGGTGCCAGAAATAAATTTTTATGCCAAAGACTATACAGATCTCATTATGTGGCAAGATTTTCAGATAGCAGAACCACCGATAACCAAAGGAGTTTCTCTTGATGATATTGAATCATGCATCAAACATGGTACTACTCTTCATTCAGAATTATTTCAGTTTCCATGTCATACACAAGCCGTAGAGAGATGCGTCAAGCTCGTTACAGACGCTGCTGGATCAGTCTGCGGACCTACAAACAGAGACGGTTGGATTCGTGCTACATTAGAATCAAGGAAAAAACAGCCAAAATTTGCCACAAAAGCAAATTACTAAAGTCTTCAGCAAGAACCCTTTCTAGAGGGAGGTTGGTTGGGGAAAGGGTGGTAACTCCGCTAAGGCACGAAATAACGTTTCTTAACTGTCTCAAGCCAGTATAAAGGAGGAGAGACATCCTAATTTATTACTGTTCCCTTTTTCAAGTAAATACAGAATCATACTTAATTGTCATTTTTAAGTTAACTTCAGCCCTCTTGTGGCAGCTGAAGATATTAAGCATATAAAAAGGCATTTTTACAAAACGAATTCTTATCATTCACGAATCTTAATGAAACTATTAGATAATTCTAAGATAACATTTTATAATAGTTTGATAAACCTAAAATAGAAGCATTTTTTCCCTTTTTACCCAAAATTGTGTTAACTTTAGCCCCCTGGTGGCAGCTGAAAATATTAAACAAATGAACTCATATTTTGGCAGGTATATATCGTCCACTAAATACAACTTTTAATCACTATTAGAACTTCATACTAGAAAAAAAGTATTTTTCGCTCCACCCTAGTGTACAGGCCTGCATAGAGGCAGAAGGGGGCAACTTTGAACATTTCCTTTAGGTTGCACCAAAGAGGGGTCACACTGTAGAGATCTGTGAATAAATAATTACAAAAACCTACGGGGGTTTCACTTCATATTCACTCTCATTAATACAACATCTTAAATGTATTGTAACATGGAAACTATGCAGAATCTGACATTTTACCATAGAGACATTGTGGTTTATAATTATCCAAGGATTTCAGCCTCCCATTTAATGTACTCTTTGCTGAATCATCCTGTGTGTATATATATATATATATTATATATATATATATATATATACTATTTTCCATAAATATTTATGTCCTTCTATTGATCAGCTAATTACATCGTTTCATTAGATGTTTAGGAATGCGCTTCTTTATAGCGCTTTCATCTTTTTCCTTCCTTTACCATATTCCCTTTCTAATTAACCATTTGTGCTGCACATTCTAATGCAACGTGCACCATTTGTCCTGTTTTGTTACAGATGAAAAGGACCATAATATTAGACTTAAGTCAGACGGAGAGTGAGATAATGCAGTTTGACAAAGATGCTTACACGAATTTTTAGATTAACTTTTTTTCCGGAAATGTACATATATAGGCTCGCCTTTGCTTTCCGCTCGAATTGTTCATTCTGGTGAAGCTTTACACTCCACTTTAGACCTACTTTTAAACGGGGAAGTATATATATATATATATATATATATATATATATATATATATATATATATATATATATGAGAGAGAGAGAGAGAAATAAGCAGATAAACCTACACCCACCATTATTTACACGAAACTAACCCTAATCTTACTCTGAACCCCATACCCTCCCAAACAACAGTAGAGAGTAGAAAAGGAAGACTGTGCCGTGTTCCCAAATTAAAGGCTAGACACGGAACATCCTCAACCCTGAAGGAAAATAGTTTTGTTGTGAGAGGACCAAGACTGTTTAACCAGCTGCCCAAGGAACTAAGGAACACGAGTGGTGTTGCGGTGGACATCTTCAAAAGAAGATTAGACGCCTGGCTCAGAACAATCCCAGATGAGCCGGGCGTACCTGGCTATGTGAGGTGGAGAGTACAAGAAACCAACTCCAAACTTTACCAGGCTAACTCGAGAGGAGGGGCGACAAACTTGGCCTTCGTGAAATGAGGAATCACTGCACGGAACACTTGAAAGGTTGAAAGGTATATATATATATATATATATATATATATATTCAAGGTGGGAGAAAAATCTTTAAGGATTTTATATATACAACTAGTTAACATTATACAGATAAGTATTCAAATGACGAGACAAATCAAACAAAAAGTGTATACAAATTGTATTCACACAAATATTTTGTTAAATTGTAATTTAATCTTCAAAGAGTTCTCCATCCGCTATGATACACTTGTCGATGCTCTCTTTGAAGCTCTTCATTGTTCTTCTGAACATATCAAGTGGGTCCTTTTCAGTTCTTCATCTATTCTGCGGCCAAGGGCATTCACATTTGGATAGATGAAACCAGAAGTGTAGAGTTTGTCAGGCAATCAGCCCAAAGCCAGAAATCACATGGGGTTAAATCAGGTGATCTGGCTGGTCACTCGATGGGACCTCGCCGCCCAAGCCATCTTCTTCAAGGTTCGTATCCAGAATCTCACGGGCAGCTGCAGAGTAATATGGCGGCGCTCCATCATGTTGATAAAGCCAATTCCTGTCAACCCCATTAGTAATCTGTGGCAAAACTTTCTCTCTCAGTGCCTGGTAATAGCGTTTACCATCCATCGTATCTCTCGATATGTCAAAGAAAACGAATCCTGAATAACAATGCACGCCCAAACTGTTAGTGTAGTCGTTGTAACGGTTTACACAATCGTATTTTGGATTTTTTCCCGCCCAATAGTGAACGTTGTGTTTGTTTCCTTTACTCGTTAAACCGAAGACACATTCATTTGAAAATTTGATCTTTTGAACGAAATCTGGATCACTGTTGAACTTTTGACTCATTGTTTCAGCAAACTGCAGCCGTCTATCAGAATCATCGTCGTATATGAGCTGAGATTAAATGGATTTGTAATCGTGGTACCCCTGTGATTTCAATATTTTTGCTACTGAAAATTTGGAAATATCCAATTCCTGTGCGACTTTTCTCGTTGAAGTTGTTGAATCGATTTGAAAACTGGCCAGAATATTTTCTTTGTTGTTGTTTCGGCGTCGCCTTTACTGACCTTCTGCTTCTTGGACGATCCTTTACCAGGCTCCCTGTTTCCAAACGTTTGAGCTTCCAGTATCAAAGAGTGGTTGCATTTGGTGGTGGTTTATTATATTTTTGTTGAAATAAACGCAAACTTTCTTCACAATTATTATAGGAAATGGTCCACGATACAAGATACACTTTTTCTTCATTGCTGTATTCCATCCTTACTGACATGGCGCTGACTGGGGCTGGGGCCTAATGCCTTCCTGTTCTAGCCTAGGGTTATTCCTGGCCTTGTATAGTTGCTTTGAAAAGTATCGCATACACTGCAGTGATATCACTGGAATTTATTTATTATTAACAAGTTATTTGTATGTATAAAATCCTTAAAGACATCCTTCCACCCTGTATATAAGGTAAAATAAGTGTTTTATCTATACGGCAGCTTAAGCGGTTAGCTGAGTAGCATGGTGGCAAAATGGACGACTGCAGGAATGTTGCAAATGTTACATAATGTTGCAAGAGTGCCAACCCCCACCCCCTTTGTTGTAAGGTACCCCACTCTGCTTGGCGCCAACCCCACCTCCCTTTGTTGCAAGACACCCCAACCCCTTTGCTGCCAACCCCAAAATGGGGTTGCAAGGGGTATACAACTTGGAGGCGGAGTTATCCCCCAAGCTGAACACCCGAAAAGGGAATGCCAACCCTTTGTTGCCAACCCCAAAATGAGGTTGCAAGGGGTATGCAACTTGGAGGCGGAGTTATCCCCCAAGCTGAACCCCCCCAAAGGGGAGTGCCAACCCTTTGTTGCCAAACCCAAAATGGGGTTGCAAGGGGTATGCAACTTGGAGGCGGAGTTGTCCCCCAAGCTGAATCCCCCATAGGGGCAGAGAAAGGAAGAGGGGGAGACTCTTTGGGGGAGAAGGTGAGACGGCCATAAATCCCAAAGGGGCAGAGAGAGAGAGAGGAAGAGGAGGGAACCCAGAGGAAGGGTGTTCGCTTGGCGGTAGCCAAGCTCATATGAGTCCTTGAGTCACCCCGCCGCTCTCTTATAGGCCCCTAATCAGCCAGTTGGCTGAGTTGCCAGATTGCGCTATGTATTTAATTAATCCTTATATTCATCCGTCATCTGGCTTAGAAGGCTCAGTTGCCAGATAGCAATAATTATTTATTTAAACCATATATTAATGTTGGCTTATAAGGTTGAGTTGCCAGATAGCATTAATTATTTATTTAAATCATATATTAATGTTGGCTTAGAAGGCTGAGTTGCCACATAGCATTAATTATTTATTTAAATCATATATTAATGTTGGCTTGGAAGGCTGAGTTGCCAGATTTCTATATTTATTAAATTATTCGATATATTAATCAGCTAGTTGGCTTAGAAGACCGATTTGACAAATAACAATTTATTAACTATTCTGAAATCCGCTTTAGAAACCAAACAAATGATATAAATGTGTACAAACAAAAAGGAATTGAATAAAAAAACAAACACAACTTTTTATTTAGACAAATTATTTAATTTCACAAAATATATTGAAAATAAATATTACATTCCTATATACGCTACCTAACCACACAAAACATCACACGGGGTTGTCCTGAAAAAAAAATAAACATCAACAATCCGATAATCAGTCCGAACTTGAACCGGTATAATTAGGATCTTCCACAAATTTTTTTATTTTATTCCGCACAAAGCATGACGCTGAGTTGCCCTGAAAGAAATAACAACAACAATTAGCACACCTATAAATTATATATATATATATATATATATATAATATATATATATATACAGGGTGATTCAAAAGTCAGGTTACATAGGGATATACTGTATTATGTAATGATACAGGGGAATAGTCACATCACATGTTCGATATGGCCAGCGTTAACGGCAATGCACTTGTTCAGCCAGCTAGCAATATCACATCAATGCGCTCCTCCTTCGATAACATCTCATAACTCATTTACCTGCAAAGAAACAGAAAAGCCCTATGTAACCTGACTTTTGAATCACCCTGTTTGTATATATATATATATATATATATATATATATATATATATATATATATATATATAAAGCAAAAAGCAAATTTGAAGAGGAATTACTCTCTAACACCGATCAAAACTTTTTACACTTCATAAGCTAATGCCTTAAAATAAGAACGTTTGAATTTTAATTAACTTAACATTATAAAACGGACTAAAACTACAAAACGGAGCATGTAATTCCATTATTTACACCCCCAAAAAAATCTTTATTATTGTATTTACACACGCTCCGCTATACTTTATAAATACATGACCGCGAAAATACCCACTTTGAGGTGAAATTTGATGGGAGCCATCTTGAAAAGCGGCTACAATAATCTGATAAGGAACGAGAAGCGAAACTGCTTGAAAAGGGGTAACACATTCCATCTTGCTATTTAAATAATCGAGCCGGTCGTACAAAGCATGACACGGAGTTTTCTTGAAAAAATAAACAACAACAATTAGCACACCTAATATAATATTGTCGTGATTTACCCTTTATTATTTATTATAATTCATTTAAATTCATTATTTCTTTATTTTCTTTCCTCTTTCGTCGATCATAATTTATCGTAATTTGACATTTATTATTAAACATTATAATCTTTATTAAACAAACATTACTAATATTCTTAATTTAGACATTACTACACCCGCATCACCCCTTGGAAATAAGCTTTTCACTAGGAAAACTTATTAATATCGTTTAACAAATTTATTTGTTTACTCAACAAAGTTATTTATTTTGCAATTTTTTTTTCGTTAACAAAATTCAAGTTACTGTAGATAGAGAAGAAATCATTAGAATGACAAATTCCACACATCAGATATTTTGTATCATTTTATAAAAATCGAAAACAAACTATAATTTTCACAACATTTATAAAAAATCAAAAACAAACTATAATTTTCACAACATTTGCATAAAATAACATTTCATTCCGCTGTCTCTCCAAATGTGCTAAAAATCGATAGTTTTTCCTTACAAATTTGTATGCTCCTCCCACAATCCTTTAATTTTTAATTTTATTTTTATTTCTCCGTTTATTGTATATACATATATATATATATATATATATATATATATATATATATATATATATTTTTTTATTTTTTTTTTCTGTAACCTATATATAGGCTGTAACTCTTTATGTACTTCAGTGTTCCTGAGGATGTCATTAGACGAAAGCGCTTGAGCACCATTCTGTGTTTCCTTTCCTTCGTGGTTTTATTCATCATATATATATATATGCAGCAAACCCACAAGGAAAAAGAAAAACGATTCCAAGGCCTTGCGTGTATTCAGAGCTACACCTCGTTAGGGAATGAAGAGAGAAGGCGAGATGCCCATAAATATATATACAACGTAGCGGAAACCAAAACAATTAGCACATACTTAACAAGAGTTAACGAGAGGCAAAAGGAATTTTAACAAGATGTTGTCAATTTTATACATTCCGCGCACTGTTATTGAATTGTTTTTACAATGGATAAATGCACATTCTAGAATATTTCTTTCTGTTATATCTCTGTTTTGAACAAGCGCTTTAGAACTATTCCACTTGATGCTATGATTACATCTATACATATGGTTAAACAAAGCATTGGAATTATTAGCTGTTCTACTCGCATGTTTATGCTGTTTTATCCAAATAGCTAACGTTTTACCCGTTTGGCCTATATATACACTGAGTTACATTGTGTACATCCGATCGAATACACACAACCAACAACATTATCCGGCTATTCTTTATAAGGCGTGATTTAACAGTATTATTATACTTCAAGACCACATTGATGCCAAGTGCTTTAAGTAAAGTCGGAAAATATTGAAAATTAACATGGTAAGGTAGGCTAAGGATATTTTTACGCTCAAATTCCTTTACAATTACATTATTATAATACCTATTCTTGGCTTTCCTAAGACAGTTAGTTAAAATAAAATAGGATAGCATAATTTAGTACCACCTACTTGATTTATTTTTAAAAAGGTAAGATCTCTGAATATTCTTTACCTGTTCAACACAACACTCTTACTGAGTTAATTAAGCTTTGTGTCAAAGATTGTAAATTTGAGTTTGAAAATAAGTTTTATGCTCTGTCGCTTGGATTGGCGACGGGAAACCCCCTTTCACCTGTACTAGCTAATTCATATATGGAATTTTTTTTTAAAGTAGAATTTGACTACGATTGTTAATTTTAATCTGGTTTGGTACAGGTATAGGAAAGATTATATTTTATGCCTTTGGCCTAATAATTTGGATGTTGACTTATTTCTTGGTAGGCTCAACAATTTAGTACCATCTATTAAGTTCATATTTGAAAAAGGAAATGATGGATGCCCATCTTTTCTGGATCTAAAAATTTGGAGGAGAAATTAAAGGATTTTAATCGAGGGATGATGGCCAGAATAAAAATGCACATAAGGGTTGTTATTAGTAGGCTTGCGATATACTTCAAATTTGAAATGATTAGAGCGTAAAAATATCCTTAGCCTACCTTACCATGTTAATTTTCAATATCTTCCGACTTTACTTAAAGCATTTGGCATCAATGTGGTCTTGAAGTATAATAATACTGTTAAATCACGCCTTATAAAGAATAGCCGGATAATGTTGTTGGTTGTGTGTATTCGATCGGATGTACACAATGTAACTCAGTATATATAGGCCAAACTGGTAAAACGTTAGATATTTGGGTAAAACAGCATAAATATGCGAGTAGAACAGCTAATAATTCCAATGCTTTGTTTAACCATATGTATAGATGTAATCATAGCATCAAGTGGGATAGTTCTAAAGCGCTTGTTGAAAACAGAGATATAATAGAAAGAAATATTTTAGAATGTGTATTTATCCATAATAAAAACAACTTCAATAACAGTGCGAGAATATATAAAATTGGCATCTTGTTAAAATTCCTTTTGCCTCTCATTAACTCTTGTTAAGTATGTGCTAATTGTTTTGGTTTCCGCTACGTTGTATATATTTATGGGCATCTCGCCTTCTCTCTTCATTCCCTGACGAGGTGTAGCTCTGAATACACGAAAGGCCTTGGAATCGTTTTTCTTTTTCCTTGTGGGTTTGCTGTATATATATATGCCATTTGTGCAGTAAGAAACTTTTAATTTAAAAAGTATTAACACAAACTTTTATTTATATTACAGTACATGTTTCAATTTAATTAAGTTTTCAGTTATTAAAACTTTAATTAATTTCATTTACGCTCATTACTTTCGGATGAAACTAAGCCGTACTTTCAGTCTACGTCTACATTATTTATGGCTAAAATATGGTTATCCACGAATCATTCATACAATATAATTAATTTAGTAATACCAATAGCCTAATCACAATGGAACCCGTTCAGTAAAACCAAATTAGGTCCATTAGCTTGCATTCGGACCTTTTGTATTATAACAGATGATTTTAGTTCCCTAAAAAACGCAGGTCTAGAGGAAAAGGAAAGCTCTTGAAGGAGCCTTTGTGGAGAGAATATAAAACACGAGTATTTCTTCCTAAATTATCTGTAAAAGTGGCGTGTTGAAACCTTTGCATTTGGTACAATATTCATATACATAACCAGCTTGGCTTTAAAACATAATGCCTATTCTTTGCACATTTTATTGAGTAATGGGATCAATCCCAGAATAGGCACCTGAAATCATTTTTAGGTGCTTAATCTGGGATTCAGGCAAAACACAGGTGCTTAATCTGGGATTGAGGAGAAAAAAATATAAACAGTTTTTAGAGATATAATTTCATTGTTTTTATCAATATTTGAAAAAATCAACCCTAACCTAACCTAACCTAACCTAACCTAACATATCTATACCAATTTATGTGGCAAGATAGATTTGCTTCAGATGGATTCAGAAACATTCGGGCTCATATTGCAGGAATTTATATCTAAAAATTTTCTTTATTCATTAAACCACTTTAAACCTTTTATAACTTTGCCTTTATTACATTTGTAATAAACTTTATATAAACAATAAATTTTGTAATCATCAGGTTTTTTTTATTTAATTCCTTGCAAGGTGCCTATTCTGGGATTGAGGTTGAACGCAGGTGCTTCATCTGGGATTGAGGCAGATCAGGTGCCTATTCTGGGATTGACCCGAGTAATGTATATTCAGTTTTTCATTAATTAGATTTTTAGGTATAATAATAATAATGTACTGCTTAATTTGTGGACAATTATTAAGCTTATTAGTGTTAGTTTGCATTAATGTTACTGCCAAAATATTCAAGTAAACTACAGTTTACTCTTACATGGTGATGATGCAAATTCATTTGCACATGATAATTTGTCTTCCATTCAAAGTTTCATTAAATTAGGTTTAACTGCAATGAAGAAAGGGAGCAATTGAAATAAATTAGTAATTAAATATAACGAAAGTAAGTGGATACTCGTTCTCCTAAACAATCGACTTCTTATTTACATTTGAATTTTAATAATGTTGAATAAATATCTTTAAATATCTCCAAATTATTCTGAAGTGTGACTCGATTTTATAAATTTTAAAATAACATTTTTTTAAAACTGTCTCGTGTTTTTGTCCTTTAAGATCACCGAATTATTATTATTATTATCATTATTATTATAAAATTATGTTTACTAATAAATGTCAAATTACGATAAATTATTGTTTGTTTGTATTGTAATTGTATTTAATTAGAATGTTGGGTTCTTTATTAAAATTATAATGAAGTTAAAATGGCAACACTCTCGCCCAAAGCGGACAAGAGACACATGCCCAAAAATGGAAATGCTTCAGTCATTCGGGCAGCATGAGCTGAATAGGGTGTGATCACGGAATCGTAAATTTAAATTATTCTTTGTGTAACTCCACGACTTAAGTATTATAATTAAATTCCCATTTGCATTATCCGTTCAATTATGTCATTTCGGGGTAAATAAAGTATTAAAAAGTGTAATCCAAATGTAATTAACCCCTTCCCCTTTTTCATTGTCGTAATGGTTTTCCTGACTCGGCTAGGCTACCACGATTTCTACAGCGTTTATAGCGAAGCGTGTGCAAAGAAAGTGATTAATGAGAGAAGAAAAATGGAATAAAGAGTAGGAAGTAAAGTAAACAGTTAAAGAGTTAGACCTGTATTCACTCGAAACTAAGAGATTAAGGGGGGAGCTTATTGAAGTTTTCAAAATCGTTAATAACATCGATAACGTAAATTTTGACAAATTGCTCACTTTCGATAATAATAATACTCGTAATAACGGATTTAAGTTGCGTGGCAGACGTTTCATCACTAATATCGCTAAAAACTTCTTTACGTTTAAAGTAACTGATAAATGGAATAATCTTCCCGCGTCAGTCGTGAACGCTACCAGCGTTAATATGTTTAAGAACCGTTTAGATAGGCATTTTAAAAATATTAACGTCGTTTAATATAATAATAAAACAATCCCCCTTCTCCCTCTCAGCCTTCCCCTTTTCCCTCTCAGCCTCCCCCTTTTCCCTCTCAGCCTCCCCCTTTTCCCTCTCAGCCTTCCCCTTTTCCCTCTCAGCCTCCCCCTTTTCCCTCTCAGCCTCCCCCTTTTCCCTCTCAGCCACCCCCTTTTCCCTCTCAGCCTCACCCTTTTCCCTCTCAGCCTCACCCTTTTCCCTCTCCCTCGTTAAAATTATTAACGTTGTTTAATATAATACAACAATTAGCAACAGGAACTCTAGGGTGGTGATCGAGGATGAGTCTGTTGACAACAATGCCAGCTTGTGACATGCCAGTGTGTGATGCCAGCAAAAAAAAAAAAAAAATTAGACTAACATGATCGTAGATGTAGCTCGTAGCGTAAACTAACCCACTTTTTGTTTTCCTTTACCTACTTTTTTTTTCCTTCTTATCCTCTCCTTACTTGTATGTCTGTAGTTTGCATGGTACGATAGTGAGTTAAGACTGTGTTTGCATGGTTTGTAAGCGTTCTTATTTTACTTTTCATCTTTCACCCCTTTCCTATTCTCTCCGACTATTTTTCTGACTTGTCGGCAGTGGCCGACTGATGATGATGGTGAGCCTTTCTTTCTCTTTTTCTGAATGAATGTTAACCCATGAGTGATAGGTGTTGCTACTTAATTAACCCCTTATTCTCTTCTCTTAACCCCCTACTCTTTCCTTTCTCTCGGGCTAACCTTAAAGTGGATCTTAGGATCTTTGTTAGCCTTAGCTTCTGTAGATTCTGTAGAAACAAGTAAATAGAAAAATGAATAAAAGCGTTATCACGACATTTTTGATGGCTCGCGGTGGGGCTACATTATATTTCGTATGAAGCTTACTCACGAGCCTCTTAGTTCGATTAAAAATTGTTCCGGTCCGGTATCATAGCTAATAGCATTAATGAATATTCTATTTCGATTATTAAAATATCGAAATGCAAAGTTTACCCCGTTTGCAGGCAAATTTCAGTTCCCATTCCTAAAAATTCGATGATTCAAAATGGCGCCCATTTTTTCCACATTATTCTCCGCGTCGCGTCCCTTCGAAATTTGCGTGCGAGTTCAAAATTTTTTTTCTCCTTTAGTTGGAGTCTCGACTTTTAACACCGTTTCGACTCAAAATTGCTTTCACAGAGTCAGACTCTGTCCCGACTCAATTTTTGTCTCAAATTCAATTCAGAGTCGCTTGTTTCTTTAGGTTTCCTTTGTCGGAGAGAAAATATTTCAAAATTGATCGTGTTGTCCGGGTGGTTCATTTTCTTTCCTTTTCGTCTCTTTCGTCTCTCCCACTGTTATTTCTCTCTCAGCTTACCTTTTTGCGTTTATTTATTTTTTTGTGTTCAGTAATAATTTTGATGTTAATAATAATAACAATAGGAATTAAGTAATAAAATAATAATAGGAATTAATTATTTTAGTTGTGTAAAGAGATTCTGACATGCATTTTTTTATACGGTAAAGTTGAAAAACAGTTTGAGCGTAAAATTGAAACGCATTTCCAGTAATAAAAATATATAGGTATATATATATATATATATATATATATATATATATATAGTAGTGAATTTTAAGAGATTTAATGAACATGTAACAAAATTTTCCAGAATTTATTAGCAGGGTGTTGAGATTATTCTTTGACTGGATGTATAAAATATTGTTTAAAATGGTAGGCTTATTTTATTGTTTGTTTTTATAATTTTAAGTATCGATAATTTTAAGTATCGCGGTTTATTTGATTGTTTATTAAAATAGATTAGTTTTGCAGGCTTTTGGACGGGGTCGAAAGTTCAATTCATTAACATCATTACAAATTACAATCACTACGCTCGCCCCGATTCCACAACACATTAATAACATCCGATGTGTATAATTTTAAGTTCGCTTCGCTTCATAGATTAAGGTAATTTTAAGGGACAGTCGAAAAATAATCTTAAACATACTAATTCATACTGGGTCTAATTCGGAAGTTGTCAGATTATATGCTTGCCGTATAGAATTGTGAGAGATTTGAATATATGCAAAATTTGTTAATTGAAATAGAGAAAATTGCAATAGAAAAATTATTTTCGTAAAATTTTTTTCAGCAATTAATTTCTGTTTTTAATTTTTATACTCATTAATTATATACTTATATATAAACTTATACTTATATATTAATTATACAGTATATATAATTATATATATTGATATACTCATTAAATTTTGTAGGTAGGCTGTTTTGTTGTCTATTTGTTGTTCTTTCACTTTCAAGACAAATTCCGACTGAGATTTTGTAAAAATTACGGCTAGTTAAAATTTTTATTCCAAAATTAGAGTTCCCGAAGACTTTATAGGATGGCTGCTGTGTTGGGCCGGAGAAGGATGTCTTCTTGTAGGACTATCGTAAAATATTGTTTGAATATGGGTCATTACTACGGTATAGGTATATTGAGTATTAAATTATAGTACCTTTTAAATTATTATAAATATTTTCTTAGATAACACCGGTCTGCATGAAAATCGATTTCTTTATTTTGAGTTGTGATTCTGAAGCAGTTCGCTGCGCTGAATTAAAAAATGCTACCAGTTTTTTTCTATCACCCACAGTTTTAAAGTTATTAGCAAAACAATTTTGGGGCGTTTTGTAATTTTTTACCTTTTTTATCTTTAATTAATTTCATTTTTTCATATTTTTCAGATAGATAATTCTAACATTACGTCTTTACAATTTTAATAATGGCTTCTAGAGGATGTACCCATAGTCAAGACATATTTTGTTATATTTGTGGTCGGTATGTTGTTGTAAAACAAAGGACAAATGTAACGACCTTCATTAAGAGAGCTTATCATGCTTATTTTGGAATTAAATTAGGAGATCAAGACAAAAGTTGGGCTCCACACAAGGTTTGTCTTACGTGTGTTGCGGCACTAAGGAATTGGAGCAAAGGTAAAAAGAAAAGTTTGCCATTTGGGATCCCTATGGTATGGCGCGAGCCTAGAAACCATACCGACGACTGCTACTTCTGTTCTTGCAATGTTAAAGGTTATAATGCAAAGAATAAAGAGAGCCTTCAATACCCAAGTCTTCCATCTGCAATAAGGCCGGTACCCCATGGTCCAGAAGTTCCTATTCCCCGCCCACCCGAGAGTCTGGATCAATACAATTCAGATTCTGATTCAGCTCCAAATCCAGACAATGATGATGTTTATGAACAGCCAACAGCTGACCGAGATCCTCCTAAACCATTAACCCAAGCCGAACTAAATGACTTAGTCAGGGATTTGAATCTGCCCAAGGACTCTGCAGAACTTTTGGGGTCTAGATTGCAGGAGAACAATTTATTGGCATCCGACACATACTTCGCTTGGTACAGAAATCGTGAGAAAGACTTCGTGCCTTTTTTCGAAGAAGATGGTCCCTTGGTATTTTGCAAGGACATCACAGGATTAGTGTGCAAGCTAGGCATCGAATACCAAACCAGTGACTGGAGGTTGTTTATAGATTCCTCTAAAACCAGTCTAAAAGGAGTGTTACTGCACAACGGTAACAAATATGCATCAATCCCAGTGGCCCATTCTACTCATTTAAAAGAGACCTATGATAACATGAAACTGCTTCTGGAAAAAATTCAGTATCAAAATCACAGATGGATTTTGTGTGGGGATCTCAAAGTCCTTTGCATGTTATTTGGGCAGCAATCAGGATACACTAAAATGCCATGTTTCATCTGCGAATGGGATAGTCGAGCACGTGACCAGCACTGGAAGAGGAAAACTTGGCCTCCTAGAGAGAATCTTACCCCAGGATCAAAGAACATTTTACATGAACATCTAGTTGAACCAAATAAAATCCTCCTTCCACCCTTGCACATTAAGTTAGGCTTGATGAAGCAGTATGTCAAAGCATTGAATAGAGAAGATGAGTGTTTCAAGTACATTTGTTCAAAATATTCAAAGATTAGCTACGAGAAAATAAAGGAAGGTGTTTTTATAGGTTCTCAGATTAGAAAGTTATTGACAGACGATCATTTCCTGAACACAATGACCAATAAAGAAAAAGAAACATGGCTTGGTTTCAAAGATGTTGTTGAAAACTTCTTGGGAAACTACAAAAGCCAAAATTATGAAAGACTGGTGGAAAATGTTTAAAAAGTTTTGCGCCTTAGGCTGCAACATGAGCCTGAAAGTTCACTTCTTATTTTCGCATCTTGACCGTTTTCCCGAAAATCTCGATGTCAGTGAGGAGCAAGGGGAATACAAATATGATGGCGGATTACTGCTGGTGTCTGCAACGAGATCAGCCTAACGCACAGCATAAGAAAACATCAAAGAAGCACCGGTTTAGTCGTCATTAGTCAGATCTACCTTCGTAGTCTTAAGTCTTTGGAATAAGTCCTGAAATGTTTGCAAGTAAAGAAGGTAAATATATTTTGTTTCTTTCAGTTATTTTTTTATTCTTTCATAAACAAGCAATATGCTTGTCCAAGAGCTAGGAGCTATTTAGTTCTGCTTTAATTAGGTTTTACTCTATCACCTAAAGATTTCGTGCTACAAGGGGTGTTGTAATACCTCATCTGTCCCCAAATGTTAACCACCCATTGATGGGAGGGGAGAGAGTATTTTGCTGGGAACGGGACTGGTTGTTATATATATTTACCCTACATTATTATGTAAGCGTTACTGTAGTCTATAACAACAAAATTTATGGTTTAGCATGTGCAATCCAATGTTGGTCTCGATAAGATGGTTCACATTTGGGGATAAATGGGGGATTTATGACACACCCTGTAGTAAGAAAACCATACGTGATAGGGGAAAACTAACTATATTTTTGAGATCAGCGCACTCAAATTATATAGAATCACCAACTAGTGTGTAAAAATCGATTGACAAGTTTTCAAATGTGTACTGGTGTAATTCTTTATCAAAATTTTAATTGATTCAACATAAATAATCATAGGATTTTCGTAAATAAGCACAAATGTTATGAATTAAATTCTTAATTGTTCTTTCCACGCGTAATATTGAATTTATTAATTATCGACTTAAAACTGCGGCAGTAAATTTTATTTTTATTTTTTGGGGACCTATGTAAGTGTGAGTTACGTTGGCATGTCTCAGGTTTTAGAACACATAATTTACGAAATCTGCATATTATTATAATTTTTCATTTGAAATACAGGAATTGGTGTAGAAAAGTCTTTTGATATATTAATTTCTTTTTTTTTTTACTTTTTATGTATTCATTCATTTTTATTTTTATAAGTGGGCCGAGTTTTCTCTGTTTGTCCTTCTTCCATTTCAATGACAATGGTTACACTTTTATTCTGAATTTCGATTTTATTGCAATAAGGGGTGTTTTGAGTTGACATTTTCATTTGGGTATTAAAAAGGACAATATTACAAAATTATGTCAGGATGTAATGCAGCTTCATTCGGTTAGGAATATTTTTATAGAGACTCGCAGCATACAATGATTGGTTTTAAAATTTTTTGGTTTACATAGTAGGTTGCGTGTATTTTCGGGTTCATAATATCTGTTATTTAAAATAACGATGTAAATTTGTAGTTCAATTGGAAGCGATAAATTGTTGGGATTTTTGTAATTTACAAACTATACTGGGTTGTGTTGAAGGAGAGAGTTGTCTCTCAGTTGTAATTTGTGAATTGCGAGTTGCTTCCTATGAAATTTAGCTTTTTCAGGTTGGAATTACTGTATTACAATAATTTTCGGTAGTAATATTTACATTTTTTTTTTACTTTCGAATAACTGTTTTGGAAAATTGTTATTGTTTAAGCTTCAGTTGGGTTTACCGATGCAGTTTAAACCTTAGGTAGAGTGTTAAACTTTAGTATTTGAATGTATCGATGTGATTTCTGAAGGTACTTTGAATAATAATATTTGTGAAATTATAATAACGGTTACTATGTATGGGCGCTTGTATATTTATACGGTACAATTTTGGTTCGTGCGTTTTATGATTTTTTTTATCGTCTCCGATGTAACTGCCATAAGTGACCTTATTGGTAATTAGGCTGTGATTAAAATTTTGTAAATTCTGTAAAATTTGTAATAGTTTTTCCGTGAATTTGGCCAGAGCAAATTTGTAGTTATTGTTTCGAAGTGAACTGTCGAGAAAATTCGCTAAATTAAATATGTAACGATAATCAGTAGCAGTATAAATCGTTTCGAATAATTTTTTTTTTTCAAAATTTCTAGAGGATCGATTTGGAGGCAACCAAGTTGGATCGGAGTTCCATCCATTGATTTTAGTCGACCCAATAGGTGATCGATCACCAATGAAAGAGAGAAGATGAGTAGAGATGAGAAGAGAAGAGAAACCGAAATGCACATGGACTTGGCGCAGGACGATTTCGGAAGAGTAGAGAAGAGAAGAGAAGAGAAACTGAAATGTGCAGGGTCTTGGCACACGAAAGTTTCGATCGAAGATGGTCTACTGGTATTTTTCGGACAGTAGCTCGTCACGCTGCACGATTCTTCGCTAAATATGTGTTTTAGCACGCGGTAGGCAAGCCACGAGAGTTTGAACGGGTGTCTAAGGCTGTACTGTCCATACAGATATAAAGTAGGTTCGTTGCGAAACGGCCTACGGCGAAGTGATCGGTTCATTATTGCCAGTGAGAGAACCTCTCAGCAGGACGTAGGAAAAGCAGCGTTCACTGACAAAAGTTGAGATGAGACAGGCGAGTTGATTCATTTAATTCTAGAATTGCAAATGTCATCCAATTCCGGTGCGTGGTCCCGCTTTCAAATATCTCCCCCCTGATCCTTTTAGAATTGGACGTCTCTCTTTTTTTTTCGCCATTTGGAGAGAGAGCGGAATGAAATGTTATTTTATGCAAATGTTGTGAAAATTATAGTTTGTTTTCGATTTTTATAAAATGATACAAAATATCTGATGTGTGGAATTTGACATTCTAATGATTTCTTTTCGATCTAACTTAAATTTTGTTAACGAAAAAAAATTACAAAATAAATAACTGTTGAATAAACAATTAAATTTGTTAAACGATATTAATAAGTTTTCCTAGTGTAAAGCTTATTTTGAAGGGGTGATGCGGGTGTAGTAATGTCTAAATTAAGAATATTAATAATGTTTGTTTAATAAAGATTATAATGTTTAATAATAAATGTCAAATTACGATAAATTATGATAGACGAAAAAGGAAAGAAAGTAAAGAAATAATGAATTTAAATAAATTATAATAAATAATAAAGGGTAAATCACGACAATATATATATATTAGGTGTGGTAATTGTTGTTGTTTATATTTTCAGGACAACTCCGTGTCATGCTTTGTACGACTGGCTCGATTATTTAAATAGCAAGAGGGAATGTGCTACCCCTTTGCAGGCAGTTTCGCTTCTCGTTCCTTATCAGATTATTGTAGCCGCTTTTCAAGATGGCTCCCATCAAATTTCATCTCAAAGTGGGTATTTTCGCGGTCATGTATTTATAAAGTATAGCGGAGCGTGTGAAAATACAATAATAAATATTTTTTGGGGGGGCGGGGTGTAAATAATGGAATTACATGCTCCGTTTTGTAGTTTTAGTCCGTTTTATATTTTATAATGTTAAGTTAATTAAAAGTCAAACGTTCTTCTTTTAAGGCATTAGCTTATGAAGGACAAAAAGTTTTGATCGATGTTAGAAAGTGATTCCTCTTCAAATTTTCTTTTTGCTTTATATATATATATATATATATATATATTTTATAGGTATGCTAATTGTTGTTGTTTATTTTTTCAGGGCAATTCAGTGTCATGCTTTGTGCCGATTAAAATAAAAAATACTTGTGGAAGATTCAAGTTCGGAACTGATTAATTACACTGGTATGCATCAATTTTGCTGTCAAGGGTTTTGTAAGTGAATCTTATAGAGTTTTTCCTGCTGATTTCGAATCTGCATTCCGTTTTTCTCAATCAGCTCAGGTTATCCGGCTATGGCCTCATAAGTAAAATAGAATTTTTCGTGATTTTGTCAAAGCGGAATTGGAACAGTAACATCTATCATCACTTGTTTCACTTGTATAATATCTTTTTTTACTTTTCAGGCATATAGATAAAATATTTCATAATGAATAGAGCGTGTAAAAGTGATACCAATAGATTGTGCTACATATGTGGGACGGTTACCATGCCAAATAACCAGTCACAAATCACTAAATTTGTGAAGACAATGTATAGAGCATACTTTGGAATTAAGCTATGGGACCAGGAAAAAATTTCGCCGCTCATATGTGCTGCAAGACGTGCATTGAAAATTTGAGAAGATGGAGCAAAGGCAGAGCGAAATCTTTGCCTTTTGGAATTCCCATGATTTGGAGAGAAGGAAAGGATCACGTGACAGATTGCTATTTCTACATGACAAACCTCCAAGGTGGGCTTATAAATTTATTTTTCTTAAATATTTTGAAATCCTCGTATGAAACTTGACATAATATTCACCATAATGTAATATTCACCATATATAGCATAATATTCACCATAATGGTAATCCTACATTTACATATACATATTGTTATAGAAAATACATTTACACATACATATTGTTATACAAGTTACATTTACATATACAATGATTGTATATTTTCTTTCTTTTTCATTCACATTGTCCCCGAAGGGACAATATGAATGAAAAAGAAGAAAAATATACAGACTCCATCGACCTATTTCATATCTTACAGACCGCAGCCTTCCCTCACGAGCCGCCACTGTCTGAATGCTTCTTCTATTTCATATGCAAGTTTTATATCCATGTTTCTGTGTTTCTATTTTCAGGAGTTAACAAGAAGAATAAACACATTGTTGTATACCCTGACATTCCTTCTGCTATGAGACCTGTACCCCATGCTCCTGGAATTCCAATACCCGACCCACCTCAAACCCTGGACTTCGATGATTCTGATGATGAATCAATGACCAATGCCAATGACCAGTCCCAGTCGTATATACACCTCAAATACCGCTTCAAATGAGCCGAGCTCTCAACCAGGCCAAACTTAATGATCCAGGGATTAGGACTTTCCAAATTAGCTGCCGAGATCTTGGGCTCACGACTTCGAGAGGACAACTTGCTGGCTCCGGGAACAACATTCTCCTGGTATAGGAAACGAGAGGAAGAATTCCGCAAGTTTTTTGCAGTGCACGAAAATACCTCTTCCTTAGTGTACTGCTGCAATGTTGAGAGGCTAATCGAATCCTTGGGCATGCCATATAACGCATCAGAATGGAGGCTATTTATAGACTCGTCTAAACGAAGTTTGAAAGCAGTACTTCTCAACATTGGGAATAGGGTTGCATCAGTCCCTGTAGCACATTCCGTACAACTTACTGAGAGCTACGATAACATGAAAATTTTACTGGATGCTCTCGTATACGACCAACATAACTGGAGGATCTGTGGAGATTTGAAGGTAATACTAATATCATAAGTAAACTATTGCTATTGACTATGTTGTTTTTCCAAAGGTTATTTGAGAGCGTATAAGAACACTTAACTTCCCCACAGAAGTGATACAGTCCAATGCATAGATTTTTTTATCTGATAGAACAAATTCTCTAAATTCTTTAAATATTTTCATTTTTTTTCAGATTGTGGCATTTGTATTGGGAATGCAAAGGGGATACATCATACACGAAATACCCATGTTTCCTCTGCAAATGGGATAGCCGAGCGGATGAGAAGCACTATGCACAGCGTGAATGGGCATCCAGAGAGAATTTTGAACCTGGGTCGCATAATGTCGTTTCAGTGCCCCTTGTACCACCAACAAAAATTTTGCTCCCAACACTTCATATTAAGCTGGGCTTGATGAAAAATTTCATCAAATCAATGAATAAGGAGGGTTCAGCATTCCGATATCTCGAGAGTAAATTTCCTCATATATCTGATGCTAAACTAAATGCTGGAGTTTTTGATGGTCCTCAAATTCGAACTTTGATCAAGGATACTCAGTTCGAAAACGCAATGACTCCAACTGAGAAGAATGCCTGGCAGGCATTCAAATCAGTTGTCACTGATTTTCTTGGCAAACGTAGAAGTCCAGAATACGAGTCCGTTGTCGAAAACTTGATGGAAGCTTTCAAAGCTCATGGGTCGCGCATGTCCATAAAAATGCACTTTTTGTGATCCCACTTGGACTATTTTCCTGAAAATTGCGGGGATTATAGTGAGGAACAGGGTGAACGATTTCACCAAGATATCAAAATAATGGAAGAGAGGTACCAGGGAAACTGGGATATCAATATGCTGGCGGACTATTGCTGGTGTTTGAAGCGAGACGTGCCCGAAGAAAAACACAGACGGAAAGCCAAAAAAACTTCATTCCTTCCTCAATAAACTTTTTTCCATATTCAGTGTATGAATAAAAGTATTTATTCACACAATGTTTTCATTTTTCACGAGTGTTCTTATAATATTGTAAAAATGAACCATAAATAATTCCCATATTCCTATATTATCTTATCCTTCATGTAATTCTTGTATTCATTTATATAGTCTCTGTATCCATTGTAAGAAAAAGTATCCATTTTAAAAATTCATGTGTTATATGGTTCATGTATAATCTTATATATTTAACTTTATATAATGCCTATACTCATATGTATGTAAGTGTGTGTATTCATTTTTACATAAGGACCAAAATCGCCCAACGCGAGTTTGGATAAAATATTTGATTCACTTTCTACTTTGCTAAATAATTGGTGACCTGTTGTTTTTTAAAATCTCATAATCATTTTTTAGATTTCGCTTAATAAGGAATCCTGTTAAGCTTTGCAATGTTCACATTTTGTATACACTCTCTTTCGTTATAAACAATGAGATCATGTCTTGCCTAAGCATTAAAATTGTACATCTTAAACCTTAAAATTTCACTCATATGCATATTTTAGTGTAAAGATGCATAGTCCGATTTCCACTTTTAGTTAACTTGGCAGATCATGATAACATCAGATCTGAAAAGTCGCGGTTTAAGATAAAAATATGGTTTCGTCTTCAAATATTTTGTTTACTCGTTCAAGCCTTACCACAACTAAAAAATTTACTTATTTTCAAATATTGTGCAAAAATAATACAGCCTTCTTAGCATTTAATAATAATAATGTTAGCAGTTTTTGGGTATATAAACCCATTCAAATTCATCCATTGTCATTCAGAAGCTAATTCAGAGGCTGAGCACTACCTGTATTTTTTTAGCAGTAAAATTACAGTTGAAGCTAGTTTTTACCTTATCCTTCGAGCCTTGCTCTCTTCAGAAAATCTTAGAAAACTTTCCGGATACGCTATAAGAAGAATCCGGAACCTTCAGCATTTAGATTGCAAATCTACCAGAGTCCTCCGAGCCACTATAGAAGAACTCGGAGAGTAACATAGAAGAAAAACCACTTCAAGGCACCTATCCGTTGCTTGCCTCCTAAACCAGAACCCCCGTCAATCCGAACCACCCCAGGGCCATAGACGGAGGGGTTAACAACTGGCGACCCTTTAACCAGGATCTTCACGACTCCAGGATTCTTCCAGTCCTCCAGACCCTTTAACCAGGATCTCGACGACTCCAGGATTCTTCCAGTCCTCCAGACCCTTTAACCAGGATCTTCACGACTCCAGGATTCTTCCAGACCTCCAGACCCTTTAACCAGGATCTCCACGACTCCAGGATTCTTCCAGTCTTCCAGACTCTGGAACCAGAACCAACACCCAGTTGACCGGCGTGTCACGACTTCGAGTTCGTCACATCCACCCGTGAACCGGTGCGTTACGACTCCAAGTTCTTCACGCCTACTTGTCATCTAGGAACAAGTGACCAGCCAGACACGTCTTCAGGACACACCTCAAAAGGATTTCGCCATAGGAATCTTGTTAAGTACAAAACTCTTTTTTAAAATAATTTCTAAACATTTGAAAAGTAATTATTATTAACAATTAATATTTAGTACTGAGCCAGAATTAACAAAAACACAGTGAACACTACAGACACCAGTGATACACTCTTGTTATTGAAAACAGTATTGTCACAGTTATTTTCAGTTATTTTTACTATTCTAGTTAGTATATTATAATTTTATTTAATGTACCAAACGTAGTATTACCATACCATCACGTACATTTGAGTGAAATTTTGTTTACATTTTTATTTTTGTTTGCAATCTTTTAAAATTTCCCCGAGTTAGGCAAATTGTTGTGCATTATTTTTTTTAGATAGTGTAGTTGGAAAACCCCTTAAGTGATCATTCCATGAATTAAGATCGGTCAAGCAGACCTAATTAGAACATTAATAAGTACCTTCACATATGAGCGATTCAGACGGTGCGCTTTCTGACATCGAAGAATTACCTACACCCATTTTTCCACCTACCCCGCGCCCTTCAAACATATTCCCAAACACACAAGTCAGTATGTCTCAGTCTCAAACCCCCGCCCCAGCATATATTAACTTAGGCAGATTAGTAAATCTTCCTCATACTGTTTTAATTTTTAAGGGGACCATAGATAATCGTTTTGTTGAACCGCGCGTAAGACCTTGGGTTGAGTCTTTAGAGCAACATTTCTTACGCGAGAATATTACCGATGATGATATAAAAATCAGAGAAGCAAAAAGATTTATTGACCCTAAAGAGGGAAATGCCCATGACACAGTCACTTACGTCCCATCAATTAGCGAAGCTATAACATGGGACGATTTTAAACAAAACCTATTAGAATTTTTTAAAGAAATAACCCTTGCACAACCCTTAGCCACATTAGAAGCAGTCTTCCAAGCTAAATGGAAGAAAGAGGAACACGAGGATTTAAACAATTTTATTACACGTACACACAAACTTGTAGGAGAAGCCCTCCGGGCCGCAGAAAATGCATGTGGCATAACTTTTACTTCGAAACAAAGAAATCTAATAGTAGCCACAACCATTTACCAAAACTACCCGGAGCGCCTAAAAAAAAGTTTCAGGAGTTTTTAAATGTTGACAAACCTGTCAGTGTAGCCATAAACAAAACACGGGAACATCACCCCGATTTAGCAAACCAAACTACCGAAAGGGTAGAGAAACCCCTGTACAGTATATTCAGCAGCAGCCACAACACCAATACCAACAACAACAACAATATAAACCAAGGCAAATACAGGGAACACCCCAGAAACAAGCCCCCCAAACCCAGAATACACGCCCTCCTCCACAGTGTTTTAACTGTGATAGTTTCGGGCATATGATAAGTCAATGTAATTACCCCTCGTATTGCTCCCACTGTCACGAACATGGTCATCGCCGTGGCGATCGCCAAAAGTGTGCTGATAAAGCCCCTGCAGGGTATAGACCCCACTTTCAGAAACCAAACCAACCACGTCCCAAAACGTATCCCAAAAGTCACCAATCCCCAGAAACCAGTCCATTCCCAGCCTCAGTCGAACTACCAACCCAATAATCACGACCACAGGGTCACCACACTCTTACCCCATGTATAAACCCCAATACAACCAGCAAGGTCAACTAGTTCGGTACGTAGAAGTACCCGGGAGGAATCATTTTCCCCAGAGAACAGTTTTCAAGAACACCCTCAGCGTATGATATCCCGTAGAATATGATCCAGGTCCTCCCATAGAAGACCATGTGATCCCTTTTTTAGACCCTACATTGGAGGCAGCAGTTCAACCTCCTCCCTCCTAAATTACAGTAGTAAGCCCAGATACGCACACAAACTCCCCATCAGGATAATAGGTGCGGACCTCTTAGATTTAATAATAAATTGTAGTACGGATAACCAAGATTTAACTGCTCTCCTAGATACAGGAGCACACGCGACGTTAATTAAGAAACAATGCGTAGATGAATTACTAGAGAGTACAAATTAAATATGAACTTAAGGCACCATCCTGCCAACTAGAGGAGTTACGGGCACACCCATACCCACATACGGAGAAATTGAGTTATATTTAGAATTGGAAACGCGGTATACCCCGCGAAATGTTGTATAGTGGACACAGTCGCCACCTTTCAGACAGACATCCTACTAGGATGGATTTTTTTAACCGGAATCAATGGGAGATTTACCCAGCCGGAAAGTTAGTAAAGTGTCGAAATAGGACACACCATCTCCGCGAGGATGACAGACAACTTAATGCTAATAGACTTAGCTCAGTTCAGATTTCCGAAAGAAATAGGAAACCCCCTCTACTTGATAGCAGATCAAGTCGGCCGGTTGCATCCAGAGGGACAACCGCTCCAGAAATCAGACCCCAGGGTAATCAGTTCCAGTTGTTGAATCCAGTTGGATCAACCCAGTCAGTTTCCAGTCAGTCAGTTTCCAGTCAGCCAGCTTCAGTTCAGCCAATAAGGCAAATTTTAGTCGCCGAACCAGAATCAGATTCACAATTTTTCATATGCCCTACCGAGCATATAACAGTAGCACCTTATGAGAAGATTTGTTTCCTAGCAAAAGTAGTTAACAGTCAAGGAAAATTATTAGAGTCAGAGCGTACTCTGATTACAGAGAAAAGTAATTTCAAAAGAGATGTTCTTATTGCCCAAGTCCTTAGTCAGAGTCAGAATTCAGCTATCCCTGTTGTTTGTTTAAACAAAGGAGAAAGTCTATAGAATTAACTTCAAATCAGAAAATAGGAACTGTTTCCACAGTAGAAATAGATTCAGATTTCCCCATCAGTACGATAAATCGTGTTTCCAGTTCCTTAGAATTAAAGCCTTCAATATTAAAAGAAGAATATAAGAAATGTCTGAAGCACTCCCTTCAGGAGTCACCAGCTTTACAGGATCCCAAACTAATGGAATCACTTCTCGATTTCCTGATAAGAAAAAGATGTGATTGCCCTAACCGGAGATCCTCTGGGCCGAACTAATTTGGTCCCTTTTGAAATCAAGTTGGAACCCAATTCCAAACCCATTTTCATTCCTCCCTATCGGGTTCCACATTCTCAGTTAGTCACTATTGAGGAACACATCAAGGACATGTTGGAGCAGGATGTCATTCAGCCTTCAGCTAGTCCCTGGTCCGCTCCTATGATTCTCGTCTCCAAAAAGGACGGAACATCTCGCCCTTGTATAGATTTTAGACGCCTGAATAACATTACCATCCCAGACCGTTTCCCGATTCCAAACATGCAGGAAACAATTCTGAACGTAGGGAAAGCGAACTTTTTTTCATCCCTCGATTTAGCATCAGGTTATTGGCAAATGGAGGTCAGTCCCGAATCTCGGGCATTGACTGCTTTCTCCACTAACCGAGGCCATTACGAATTCCAGGTTTTACCTTTCGGAGTCCGAAATGGGCCTGCTAATTTCTCTAGGTTGATGAATATAGTCCTTTCCGACCTATTAGGTGTCGAAGCTCTCGTGTATCTTGACGATATTATCGTCTATAGTTCGGACATAAAAACACACTTTCAACGCCTTCATAATGTGCTATCACACTTGAGAAAAGCACACCTTAAACTGAAGCTTGCAAAGTGCAATTTTTTACAAGAATCCCTGGTATACCTAGGATTCCTACTCTCGTCCACAGGAATTAAACCTGATCCAGCCAAACTCGAAGCCCTGGAAAGGTACCCTGTACCCAAGACCATCGACGACGCCCGTGCATTTATTGGTTTTGTCGGATTCTATCGGAACTTTATCCCCCAATTTTCGAATATTGCTAAACCCATTACTAATTTGTTCCAGAAAAATTCGAAATTTAACTGGGAATCCGATCACCAACATGCCTTTGAAACTTTAATTAATAAACTAACCTGTCATCCCATTTTACAATATCCTGATTACACAAGACCCTTCATCATAGCCACAGATGCTTCCTCCTATGGACTAGGAGCCGTCCTGTTACAGGACGTAGACGGTGTGGAATTACCCATTGCTTATGCCAGTCAACTTCTCTCTGCACCTCAACGGAATTATTCCACTACGGACCGAGAGGCCCTAGCGGTATATTGGGCTTTGAAAAAATTCCGAAATATCGTCTATGGCTACGATGTAACCATCAAGACTGATCATAAGCCACTCACGTACCTCTTCAAGGACAAGCTACTTGAAGGACGATTGAGTAGATGGGCTCTGTTGATTCAGGATTTTGCAGCGAAAATCGTATACAAACCGGGAAAACTGCAAGTTATTCCAGACGGATTGTCGAGACTCAAGCCCGACGCCCGAGTGAATAAAATAGGAATTCTTCCTGTGTTCGACTACGAGTGTCTGCAATACTCCCAACAACAGGACCAACACACCCAAAACCTTCGGGCGCGCCTGGAACAAAAGGAACCATCGAAGGTAAAAGAACAGTACAACCTCAAAGATGGGCTCGTACATTTCAGGAACGAAGATGGAAACGACCTCGTGGAGATACCAAAGGATCTCGTTGATATAGCCATTGGACTTTGTCACGACTCACCTTTTATGGACACATGGGGCCGGATCGCACCATCAAAAGTCTTTTGGAGCGATACCATTTTCCCGAGATGAACAGAACGGTACATGAATACATCGCCGAATGTCCGTCGTGTTTAAAGCATAAGGGCAACGTACCATCCACCGCTCCAATGCATAAATATCCAGTATGCCAGAGGCCCTGGCAAAGAACTGGAATGGATATACTGGGACCATTTCCCAAAACATCAAAGGGAAATCAGTACATCATTGTGTTTACGGACCACTTCTCGCGTTACAGCGAAGTAGCCGCCATTCCAGACCAGACCTCGGAAACTGTGGCAAGAGCCCTAGTGGAACGCGTCATCCAAAACCATACCACTCCTTCCATCCTAATCTCGGATAACGCCCTTAGTTTCACTTCCAAACTGTTCGAGTCACTCTGTAACATGTGTAGAATTAAAAATACACACATTGTGGCATACCATCCGCAGGCAAACGGCTTAGTGGAAAGGCACAATCGAAAGATCTTGGAAGCCCTGCGCCACGTTGTCGATGCATCCTCCCGTACATGGGATGATTCCCTTCCCATGGTACAAACAGCCATCAACAATGGCTATAATGTGTCCATCGGGGACACCCCTCATTTCGTTCTATCACTACGACAAGCGTCTACCTTTTGATTTGCCCGACCAAACCGACCCGGCAGTCCTAACATCTTCCGAAATGGCAGAAGCAAATCAGCAACTAGCTGAACGATCTTTCAAGATTTTTGACATAATCCGCTATGCCCTCGACCAACGAAACCAACAGATGGAGCAAGAGCAACATAGGCGTCATCCCCGTCAACGGACTATAATCGTCGGTATGCGATGTTATCTGAAGAGCGTGAAACCGCCAGGGCTCATCGCAAATTATACCCAAAATGGGATGGCCCATATAGGATTATGAAAGACCTCGGAAAAAATCGTTATGAAATCCTCGACCTCCGGGATCATTCCAAACTAAAGATCATTCACGCTGACAATTTGAAGATAGCTTCCGACAACACCTTCCCAAAAAACAGCTGCCAGGCGTTCGAGCCGCCTATCCTTCAAAAGGTCAAGATATTAACAAATCGGGCAGGGATCAAAACTGAAGTAGTCACCGCGGGAACCGCTACCCATGACGAAGATTGGTACCTCGTAATACCACCATTACTCGAGGCAATCTCTGAACAAGAGGAGGCCCCAGAGCCAAGCGTCCCATCGGACCCAGACCCTGGAGAAACCCCTTCGAGAGATCACTCAGTGGAACTCCACCATCTCCTCCAACTCCACCATCTCCTCTGTCACCACCCTCGCCGATTGATGATCGACGCACGGACCCGACATACCGCCCGCAAATGCATCACCCACGTGAACTAGAACCTTCACATAAGAAACGAACCCGCTCAGAATCCGAGCTCAACGGTCGACCCCCATTACCACCAAAACGAGGCCGACCCCTTCGCCCACAAACACAAGTATCCACACAAGTATCCACACTACCCCCAGCTCCGTATAACTTAAGGCGTAGAAATGAATAAAATTGTCCCCCTTATAATTTTCCAAATTATTTACTCTTGTAGACCTAGCATTAAAATTTCTACCGGAGTTGTTATAGAAAAACTTGCAGAAGGTAAATTTTTGAAAGGGCATGCAGACCTTTATATAAATTTGCAACCCCCTGCTAGAATTAAAATCAATCTCCTTCAGATACAAACCCAATTAAAACGTTTGAAAGTAAAGTCCAAATTCTTTCCAAGGAAAAGATCAGAAGTCGCGTTCTGTTAGAAAATACCCTCGAAAATATTCAAACTACAGCACGCGCCCTATCAGAAATATTAGCCTTACCATGGATACAAACTGAAACCAAAAATTCCGAAAACTTTAACCAAAGAAGTAAAAGGGGACTGATAGATATAGGAGGGAAACTGTTCAAAGGTTTATTCGGATTAGCAACCGAAGAAGATATTAAAAGAGTTGAACTTAAATTGAATCTCTTCGCTCGGAATCGACAATATAATGGACACATGTTAGAACAACTATTAGGTCATTACACGAAAACAATCGCTTCCTTCACTCCCTTTCGGACAGATTCACATACCTTGAATCCATGTTAGCTCAATACAAAGAACACAAACGATATCTAGAATTAATAGAAATAATGAATACAAGTAACCCTAATCGATAAATACTTACAACGAATAACTACGATTCATTCCAAGGTTTTGCGTGCAACCCAGCTAGCCCATGGAAAAATCACTCTTTCCACCCTAATACCATGGGAAATACTCCAGTCCTTGATTCACACCGCCCAGTCACAATTAAAATTATCACCCATATTCCCACTCAACCACACTAATTACCCTCAATTTCTAGAATACACCTGGACTGTACATGGACCACGCCCCTACACATACCTCATAATTATACCATTTTTCGATTCCTCACTTATGACGTATATAATTTCACCCTTTCCCAACACCCTACCAAAATAACTCTAATGTCTATCGATTGTATTTACCCACCGTACCACCTTACCTTTTCCTCACCAAAGATCTATCAGCTTATTCTATGATGTCAGATAGCGACGTCCGGCATTGCCGATTCCCGCAACCAAATAAACAACTCATCTGCCCTCCACTCAAACCAGTTATTCTTCCACTACTAGGTCTTGCTTTATCGATTTAATTCGTGACCGGCATGCCCCCGTATGTTCATTTAAAAAATTTCATTCCCCTAAAACCATCCAACTACGAATTGGACCAGACATCTGGGTTTCCTTCGCGAACAGGACTGCCGCTACCCTCGAGTGTCCATCAAATTATTCCCTCATTACAATCCCTATGATTATTCGGCTACCAATTGGTTGCTCCTTGCGTTCAAAAGCCCTCCAAATATACAACCCGTATAAGGTTACCCTTAATAACTCATACCCATTTCCGTCGCAAATTAAATTTAAACCCGTCATAGAGATCTTAAATCTCTCCATAAAACCTGTAACCATCCTACCCGAACTGCATGCCCCTGAATGGAATGATCAATTGAGCCGGTTTAAAATTTCGGATGATAACCAAAACAACCTCTTACAAATACTACAACCGGTAACCATTTTCTCAACATCTGCCGTTAGTATCATTATTGTGTGTGCTATTATCCTCGGTATTTGTGATGAAAAGATCATTCTGGGAACAAAGAAAACCAGTGACACGGAACATGAAACTATTTATGCACGACCAAGAGTGCGTACCCAGACCACGTGAACTAGACTTAACCACCCGACTTATGTTGTATATATAAATCTGTATTATAAAACCAATAGTTATCATCTAGTTAGCCTTAGTTAGGATGTTACGTTATTATATTAATATCATTCTAGAGGGAAGAGCCCTGTAAAAATGAACCATAAATAATTCCCATATTCCTATATTATCTTATCCTTCATGTAATTCTTGTATTCATTTATATAGTCTCTGTATCCATTGTAAGAAAAAGTATCCATTTTAAAAATTCATGTGTTATATGGTTCATGTATAATCTTATATATTTAACTTTATATAATGCCTATACTCATATGTATGTACGTGTGTGTATTCATTTTTACATAAGGACCAAAATCGCCCAACGCGAGTTTGGATAAAATATTTGATTCACTTTCTACTTTGCTAAATAATTGGTGACCTGTTGTTTTTTAAAATCTCATAATCATTTTTTTAGATTTCGCTTAATAAGGAATCCTGTTAAGCTTTGCAATGTTCACATTTTGTATACACTCTCTTTCGTTATAAACAATGAGATCATGTCTTGCCTAAGCATTAAAATTGTACATCTTAAACCTTAAAATTTCACTCATATGCATATTTTAGTGTAAAGATGCATAGTCCGATTTCCACTTTTAGTTAACTTGGCAGATCATGATAACATCAGATCTGAAAAGTCGCGGTTTAAGATAAAAATATGGTTTCGTCTTCAAATATTTTGTTTACTCGTTCAAGCCTTACCACAAAAAATTTACTTATTTTCAAATATTGTGCAAAAATAATACAGCCTTCTTAGCATTTAATAATAATAATGTTAGCAGTTTTTGGGTATATAAACCCATTCAAATTCATCCATTGTCATTCAGAAGCTAATTCAGAGGCTGAGCACTACCTGTATTTTTTAGCAGTAAATTACAGTTGAAGCTAGTTTTTACCTTATCCTTCGAGCCTTGCTCTCTTCAGAAAAACTTAGAAAACTTTCCGGATACGCTATAAGAAGAATCCGGAACCTTCAGCATTTAGATTGCAAATCTACCAGAGTCCTCCGAGCCACTATAGAAGAACTCGGAGAGTAACATAGAAGAAAAACCACTTCAAGGCACCTATCCGTTGCTTGCCTCCTAAACCAGAACCCCCGTCAATCCGAACCACCCCAGGGCCATAGACGGAGGGGTTAACAATATTACTCGTATCTACAGTGTTTAAGCTAAAAAAATCAATAAATTTGGGGATAAAATTGGACTTATAATAAATGGCAAATAGAGAATAAACCTGACCTGATTGAGGAAAACCAATGTCATTTTCGAATTCAGCATGGTCGAATTATATAATATGAGTTGAAAAAACCCTCACAGCAGACAAAAAAATTTCATATTCATACCAGTGTTATCGGATTGTTGATTGTTGATGTTTATTTTTTTTCAGGACAACCCCGTGTGATGTTTTGTGTGGTTAGGTAGCGTATATAGGAATGTAATATTTATTTTCAATATATTTTGTGAAATTAAATAATTTGTCTAAATATAGAGTTGTGTTTGATTTTTTATTCAATTCGTTTTTGTTTGTACACATTTATATCATTTGTTCGGTTTCTAAGGCGGATTTCAGAATAGTTAATAAATTGTTATTTGTCAAATCGGTCTTCTAAGCCAACTGGCTGATTAATATATGGAATAATTTAATAAATAAAGAAATCTGGCAACTCAGCCTTCTAAGCCAACATTAATATATGGTTTAAATAAATAATGCTATGTGGCAACTCAGCCTTCTAAACCCGCTAATGGATTAATGTATGCTTTAAATAAATAATTAATGCTATCTGGCAGCTCAACCTTCTAAGCAACTTTAATATATGGTTTAAATAAATAATTATTGCTATCTGGCAACTGAGCCTTCTAAGCCAGATGGTGGATGAATATAAGGATTAATTAAATACATAGCTCAATCTGACAACTCAGCCAACTGGCTCATTAGGGGTCTATAAGAGAGCGGCGGGGTGGCTGAAACACTCATATGAGCTTGGCTACCGCCAAGCGAACACCCTTCCTCTGGGTTCCCTCCTCTCTCTCTCTCTCCTCTCTCTCTCTCTAGGGGGTGAGGCCGTCCCAACTTCTCCCCCAAAGAGGCTCCTCCTCTTCCTTTCTCTGCCCTTAGGGGGGGGGTTCAGTTTTTTGGATAACTCCGCCTCCAAGTTGCATACCCCTTGCAACCCCATTTTGGGTTTGGCAACAAAGGGTTGGCACTCCCCTTTCGGGGGTTCAGCTTGGGGGATAACTCCGCCTCCAAGTTTCATACCCCTTGCAACCCCATTTTGGGGTTGGCAACAAAGGGGGGTGGGGTTGGCACTCTTGCAACATTATGCACCATTCCTGCACTCGTCCATTATGCCACCATGCTACTAGCTGCTAGGGCTAGGCGAGAGGACCTTGGCCTAAACACTAAACAAAAGAATATTACACACACACACACACACACATATATATATATATATATATATATATAATATATATATCGGGTGGCCACAAAAAAACTTTACTTAATTGAAAGTTTAATAACTGCAACAATTCAAAACTTATGCGATTGAGCTTTGGCACACATTAACAGATGGTTATAATCTATAATTGCTGGAATTTTCAAATATGTAGGTTCTATAGTTTTGTTACAGTGAACAATTTAAAAGCATATGTCTAAAAATAGCATGCCGAAGAAAATGAATTTGAACTTAACAAAATTTACTTCAACAAATGGTCAATAACCACCTCCCTGTTGGTAAACAGTCCTCAATCGCTTCTTCCACGAGGAGATGCACTTTCGAACCTCATCTAAGGTGATATCCTCCCATGCTCTACTGATTTTCTCCTTAAGTTCATCTTCGGTGAATTTGTCTTTCTGGCTGCCGTAAACCTTCACCATGAGGGAATCCCATACTGAATAGTCCATCGGATTACAGTCGGGAGACTGAGGCGGCCATTCATCCTTTTTGATGAAATTAGGGGTCTCTTGCTCTAGATGATTTTGGGTCGCTCGGCTTGTATGGGCGGGTGCCCCATCTTGCTGGAAAATGTAGGCCTCATCAGGATACAGCTGACGACAATCAGGAAGTAACCCATTATCTAACAGGTTGATGTAGCGCTCAGAGTTAATTTAGTTTCGTTTGTGGCAATAAAATGAATTCGTGTTTTCCCCTTCCATGAAATTCCCGCCGATACCATTACTTTTCTGCTGAATCGTGAGGTTTCATGATAAAGCCTGGAGGGAGGAATGTCCTTTTTTCTTGAACCATAAACCCTGTCATTTTGCCTGTTTTTGGCCACCTCCAACGTGAAATCCTTCTCGTCTGTAAACACAACTTTTTGCACGTCTTCAGCTGAGTAGCGTTCATATAGGGATTTACAGCGGGTCTTTCTACGCTGTCTTACATTCTAATCACGCCGAGAAACTCGAATTCTCTTGTAGGCCTTCAATTTCAAACGTTTTACAATCCCTTGTACAGAGGAGCGAGAAATCCAAGGTCGTACGCAATCTGTCTCTGGGAGCGATGAGTTCCTGATGTATTCTCCTGGGATTGAAATCAGTTCCTCCACGGCAGCCTTATTTTCTTCTGTTGAAACACTTTTGGGCCTGCCGCTGCCGGATTTTCTAGCTGTTGATCCAGTATCCTTTATCTTTCTTATTAAGTTATAAACACTTTGACGAGTCCACTTCTTTGCAGGGAATTCTCGGACAATCCTATTTCCATTCCAACCTTTTTCCTTGACACATGCTTCTATGATGGCTTTATCACTTTTACTTAACGTCATGCTGGCGGGGTTTTAGCGGAAAAATAAAAGAAAGCAAATTCACATTAGGTTTAGCCTACGCCAGCGCGCGTGTCATACTACGCTACATTAGGTTTAGCCTAGCCTACGCTAGTGCACGTACGTGTCAGATGCACACCAGGCATGCTATTTTTAGACATATGCTTTTAAATTGTTCACTGTAACAAAACTATAGAACCTACATATTTGAAAATTCCAGCAATTATAGATTATAACCATCTGTTAATGTGTGCAAAATCTCAATCGCATAAGTTTTGAATTGTTGCAGTTATTAAACTTTCAATTAAGTAAAGTTTTTTGTGGCCACCCGATATATATATATATATATATTATATATTATACACACACATATATTCAAATGAACGAATTATTTTGGTGAGTCTATTCAAAGAATTGATTCAGTAAATTTAAATTGAGTTGTTGGGATTTCTGCCATTTCTGCATTTGTGTGTGATGTCGTCGGCGTGAGGGCCAGGGCGGTCGCCCCGATTCGCTATACCCTAAGGCTGGCCCTGGGTATAATCCTCTGTTTTGAGAGACAAGAAAAATAATTTCACAACAGACATTTTCACTACACAGACAATGCCTGAATTATATGAACTAGTAAGTTTAGATACACATTTAATTTGGATATTGTAAGATATCACCATGAGAAAAAATTTCACCCACGGACCATACTTGTTCTTTGGGATATGTCTTATTAAAAATGTGTGATATATCAATTTTCTGTTATCTGTAATTTCTGTTTTCTTGTTACTAAATTAGGATTTAAATTTTTATTCCAATACTTTCGTCAAACACGAGAATTTTCAGCAAGATTAATATCTATTATTTAGTCAAAATCTTATTGAAAGATTAAAACAATGAGGTTCTGAATTAAAATATCAAACAACCGATTATGTCAAATAACACTGGTATGCATATGAAATTTTTTTGTCTGCTGTGAGGGTTTTTTCAACTCATATTATATAATTCGACCATGCTGAATTCGAAAATGACATTGGTTTTCCTCAATCAGGTCATGTTTTTCTCTGTTGGCCATTTATTATAAGTCCGATTTTATCCCCAAATTTATTGATTTTTTTAGCTTAAACACTGTAGATACGAGTAATATTATAAGAACACTCGTGAAAAATGAAAACATTGTGTGAATAAATACTTTTATTCATACATTGAATATTGAAAAAAGTTTATTGAGGAAGGAATTAAGTTTTTTTGGCTTTCCGTCTGTGTTTTTCTTCGGGCACGTCTCGCTTCAAACAACAGCAATAGTCCGCCAGCATATTGATATCACAGTTTCCCTGGTACCTCTCTTCCATTATTTTGATATCTTGGTGAAATCGTTCACCCTGTTCCTCACTGTAATCCCCGCAATTTTCAGGAGAATAGTCCAAGTGGGACCACAAAAGTGCATTTTTATGGACATGCGCGACCCATGAGCTTTGAAAGCTTTCATCAAGTTTTCGACAACGGACTCGTATTCTGGACTTCTACGCTTGCCAAGAAAATCAGTGACAACTGATTTGAATGCCTGCCAGGCATTCTTCTCAGTTGGAGTCATTGCGTTTTCGAACTGAGTATCCTTGATCAAAGTTCGAATTTGAGGACCATCAAAAACCCCAGCATTTAGTTTAGCATCAGATATATGAGGAAATTTACTCTCGAGATATCGGAATGCTGAACCCTCCTTATTCATTGATTTGATGAAATTTTTCATCAAGCCCAGCTTAATATGAAGTGTTGGGAGCAAAATTTTTGTTGGTGGTACAAGGGGCACTGAAACGACATTATGCGACCCAGGTTCAAAATTCTCTCTGGATGCCCATTCACGCTGTGCATAGTGCTTCTCATCCGCTCGGCTATCCCATTTGCAGAGGAAACATGGGTATTTCGTGTATCCCCCTTGCATTCCCAATACAAATGCCACAATCTGAAAAAAAATGAAAATATTTAAAGAATTTAGAGAATTTGTTGTATCAGATAAAAAAATCTGCATTGGACTGTATCACTTCTGTGGGGAAGTTACGTGTTCTTATACGCTCTCAAATAACCTTTGGAAAAACAACATAGTCAATAGCAATAGTTTACTTATGATATTAGTATTACCTTCAAATCTCCACAGATCCTCCAGTTATGTTGGTCGTATACGAGAGCATCCAGTAAAATTTTCATGTTATCGTAGCTCTCAGTAAGTTGTACGGAATGTGCTACGGACTGATGCAACCCTATTCCCAATGTTGAGAAGTACTGCTTTCAAACTTCGTTTAGACGAGTCTATAAATAGCCTCCATTCTGATGCGTTATATGGCAGGCCCCAAGGATTCGATTAGCCTCTCAACATTGCAGCAGTACACTAAGGAAGAGGTATTTTCGTGCACTGCAAAAAACTTGCGGAATTCTTCCTCTCGTTTCCTATACCAGGAGAATGTTGTTCCCGGAGCCAGCAAGTTGTCCTCTCGAAGTCGTGAGCCCAAGATCTCGGCAGCTAATTTGGAAAGTCCTAAATCCCTGGTAAGATCATTAAGTTTGGCCTGGTTGAGAGGCCTCAGCTCATTTGAAGCGGTATTTTGAGGTATATACGACTAGGACTGGTCATTGGCATTGGTCATCGATTCATCATCAGAATCATCGAAGTCCTGGGTTTGAGGGGGTCTGGTATTGGAATTCCGGACCATGGGGGTACAGGTCTCATAGCAGAAGGAATGTCAGGGTATACAACAATGTGTTTATTCTTCTTGTTAACTCCTGAAAATAGAAACACAGAAACATGGATATAAAACTTGCATATGAAATAGAAGAAGCATTCAGACAGTGGCGGCTCGTGAGGGAAGGCTGCGGTCTGTAAGATATGAAATAGGTCGATGGAGTCTGTATATTTTCTTTCTTTTTCATTCATATTGTCCCTTCGGGGACAATATGAATGAAAAAGAAAGAAAATATACAATCATTGTATATGTAAATGTAACTTGTATAACAATATGTATGTGTAAATGTATTTTCTATAACAATATGTGTATGTAAATGTAGGATTACCATTA
>JAJOZX010010060.1:0-7500 GCA_023014485.1 Bathynomus jamesi
AGCAAGGCTACCGCAGTTGATCTGGAATTTCTGCGTGACGCGGAAGCCTTTGCCATGTCGGGATATTCGTGTGTTAACGCTGCGCAAGAAGCCATGTCTCGACACCTATGGTACATCTCTGAGACTCTTATTGCCATGGCGTTCTTCGACGCAGATGTGGCAGATGAAGAAAAGGCTCAGATGGTCGTCAGTTTGGGTAAGCCCGCATCGAAAAAGGAACTCAAGCGACCCCAAGGGAAGAACATCAGGAATCTTGCCTCGAAACACCTGGCGGAGTTCGTGACAGGAAAGACGATGGCTTTCTTCCATGCATTCGACTTGGACACAGAATTCTTGAAAAAGCCAGTTGCCGAGTGGACTGAAGTAGAGGGCTTCAAGCAAGCAGCGGCAACTGTTAACAAAATCTCTGTCGTCAACGATCGGGCCGAAAGAGCCATCGCGCTCACCAAAGAGTTCAACTGTTCTCTGACGAAGAACGAAGAGCAGAAGCAGTATTTGCTCAAAACTGTGATGCAGCATAGGGCGAAATACCCGAATAAAACCAAGAAGGATTTCATGGACAAATGATTCGCAAGAAGTGGTTATGTTTTTTGTATCTTGTGAAAATGTGTAGTGAAATGGTACTCGTTTGTTGAATAAAAATTCATTGACAGATTTTTGTTTAATTTTTCCGTTTATGATCTGCCAGAGCATCAAACTGGGGACCCGTAAACTTTAAACTATTGAATTAATACTTCGGTTTATCAGTCTCCTCAGCAAATGGAACAAGGGGATCCATGTGGATTAAAATTTTTCCAAACTTTTAATTTATGAAACACCCTAATATATATATATATAATATATATATCTAGCAATCCGATCATTGCAAAAAAAAACTGGAAAGGCATGCAATTAATAAAGGTGTATTTAAACAGAATTTAATTGGAATAACTATCGTCATATTGTTACACAATGGATGATTAATATTTCCTGAATACATGGCGCTATCTGATGGTGCGAAGTTTAATATCAGCTATTACACAACCAATTCTATACATAAGGCTTCTTTAGCTGAAAGAGTTCAGATATATATATATATATATATATATATATATATATATATATATATATAACATAAGCTGCTTAAAAAACTGTATATATAATTATAGTAAACGAAATAAACTAGTTAACCATAAAATTAATTATTTTCTATTATGACGTTTTCGAAGGTAAACTATGTTATTTGTTTCGAAAAGTTTAAGTTCAATGAAGTTAATGTTAAATTTGCTTCTAAACTAAAATTAAATGTTATAAAATAAGTAATATATATATATATATATATATATATATAATATATATCTAGCAATCCGATCATTGCAAAAAAAACTGGAAAGGCATGCAATTAATAAAGGTGTATTTAAACAGAATTTAATTGGAATAACTATCGTCATATTGTTACACAATGGATGATTAATATTTCTGGAATACATGGCGCTATCTGATGGTGCGAAGTTTAATATCAGCTATTACACAACCAATTCTATACATAAGGCTTCTTTAGCTGAAAGAGTTCAGATATATATATATATAATATATATATATATATATATAATATCATAAGCTGCTTAAAAAACTGTGTATATATAATTATAGTAAACGAAATAAACTAGTTAACCATAAAATTAATTATTTTCTATTATGACGTTTTCGAAGGTAAACTATGTTATTTGTTTCTTTAAGTTCAATGAAGTTAATGTTAAATTTGCTTCTAAACTAAAATTAAATGTTATAAAATAAATAATATATATATAATATATACCTAACATAAGAAAAGAATGTGTGTATATATGTATATATATATATATATAATAATATATATCTAGCAATCCGATCAGTGCAAAAAAACTGGAAAGGTATGCAATTAATAAAGGTGTATTTAAACAGAATTTAATTGGAGTAACTATCGTCATATTGTGTTACACAATGGATGATTAATATTTCTGGAATACGTGGCGCTATCTGATGGTGCAATCTGGCACATCAGCACCCGATTACATGGCTTGATGTAGCAACTCTGCATCTGCATACATGGTGCGATCTGACAACTGAACACATTGCGCTATCTGGCAATTCAGCCAGAATAGAGGCTTATAAAAGACCGCGAAGTTGGTGAAAGACTCATTCCACCTCGGCTCCCAGCCGAGGAAGGACCTCTGGTCCTTCTCTTTCAGGCCCTTTGGTAAAACCCCTTAGTGGCCTCTTAGGTTAGGAAAACGAAAATAACTTGGGGGAGAACTCCTCTCTCTCTCTCTCTCTCTCCTACAGGCGTCTCTCTCACCTTGGCTCAGTCAACTGGCTGATTCAGCCAACTGGCTGATTCTGGCTGATTAGGAGCCTATAAAACAACGCCTACTCGGCTGAAGTCTTAATGTGCACTTGGCTCCTGCCAGGTGAACACCTCTCCTCCTTTCTCTCTGGCCCTTTGGGGGGAATAGCTTGGGGGAGGCCTCCAAGTTGCATGCCCCTTGCAACCTAGGTTGGCAACAAAGGCCAGTACTCTTTTTTTCTTTCTTTTTTTTTCTTTTTTTTGCAACCCCCCACCCCTCCCCCCTTTGCAACAACCCCCACCCCATTTGCAACATTACATAATAACCTGCAACATTCTTGCACTCTCCCCTTTTGCCGCTATACTACTCGCAACCAACACTTGCGACACCAACTAGGTTCAACTAATCAGCTGCACAGGATATGTAGTCTGTAAGACAGTTGATTTCCAGTATGTGAGCCTGGAAACTTCCATATCTGACGTGCATATTGGCATTAATGTCATAACTCTGGTTTCTACAATCATCATTGCTGAAATTGAATTTGGCTAAAGTACTTTAGAGCGCTTTCTCCAGAATGTCCAAGAATGAGCAAAAACTTCAGAAATCGCTCTACAGGTTCCCCACTCAAACTCACGTACCTCGCAATGTGACTTACATCTGAGGTGGAATCCACAGAAATCGAAAAGTACTTGGTTGTTTGCACTTCATCACACACAGTGTTCGGAACTTGCTGACTCATAAACTGGATCAACTCATCACAAATTGTAGAGGACAAGTAGTTTATCTTTCTACGAACAGGATCTCCGTGTGTTGCAATGTGCTCAACGAGAAATGGGTCAAATTGAGCTAAGAGCTTCAGAGCTCCAAGAAAATTTCCAGTAGGCTCCTATGTAGTGAAAAAAAAAAAAATATATTAGGGTGGCCCTTAGTTGTATGTGATTTTCTGAAATGAAATATTTTTCATCTCCCAATCTCCAAAGTTGTTCTAATCCATGTAAAATTGCTCTGTGTAAAATTTCAGCTCAATCAGACAATATTAAGATGGCCCCCAAAGGCCCTAAAGTTTCAGATTTTAACAATATTGATATTTTTTCATATAAAACCGTTTTTATCTTCTTTACAATGTTTATTCGAAAGAAATATAGAATACGATCGAAAAGAGAATTCAATTTACAATAAATTTAGTTATAACCATTATTTACTTAAAACCAAAATTGGACGATATTTTCACGGAAATTGAAAAGTATCATAAAGTGCGTAAAAAAAACCGCTTCTGGAAGGTTCTAGAAAGTTCTGCGCCTGCGGCCTATATAAGCGGCGTAATTATTTGTTGTAAATGAAATTCACTTTCGATTATGCTTTGTGATTATTTTCACAAACAAAGTTTGCAAATGAATTATAAAGGTTTATATTAGAAATACCAATTATCGGTGAATTTTGAAAACTTTAGGGCCTTTGGGGCCCACCTTAATATAGCCCAATTGAGCTGAAATTTTGCACAGAGCACTTTTTTATATATTGGAAGAAGATTAGGGGTTGGGAGCAAGTAAGTGTATATATTGTAATGTATATGATTGTAAATTTTGACTTGGTCCGCTATCGATATGGACCGTGACTTGATGGATACCGTAATGAAATTGACTGGATTCTTTGGATCCGATATATTTGCATGTCCTTTATAAATAGATATAGAGTGTAACATATTTGTGGATAGTAGTCTATTATGACTTGATCCTCTGGATCAGAGATTCTATCTTTAGTTTTAAATCGATAATTAATTAGTTTTAAATTGATAATTATTTAGTTTCGTAAAAATTGGTCGTTGCCAATTTACCGGCAGTTTTTACATAAATTTCTTATGTTCTTGTGGTTCGGAACCCACGTAAAATTGTAGGTCCCCTCCGCCACCACGGAGGACATACACAATACACGAACACAGTTAGGTAGACCAGCCATGAGTGGATCCTAGGGTCTTTGTTGGTCTGAAACATTATAACATTATATAACATTATAACATTATAACATTATATATATATATATATATATTTACTTTAGATTACTTTAGATGAATTCGAACGACGGTTGAGGATCAACCTACGGTCGACCCTTCTGCAGCATCCCGCCTCATTTGCGGGATTTGGTGAAGGAGGTAATTGCTGTCTGATCTCTTCCTGCCCTCGTAGCCAGCCACGCATGGCTGGTCAGGGGCTCTGCACAAGAATCTGTCCAGCTGGTTCTTGAAGTTATTCAGGTCGGTGTGCTGGAGCTTCCTCACTTCTTTTGGTAGAACATTGAAAAGCTTTGGGCCTCGTATTCTGAGGGTATTTTCCATCTTCGTTTTCATGGCCCCTTGTCCCACCGCAGCTGGGACCGTACAAAATCTGCCTCTTCTCTCATTCCAGTTTGTTTCTATTTCATTTCTAAGGTTAGGGACAGAGCCTTCAAGTATTTTCCATATGTATATTATGTGTACTGCTCGCGCCTTCTTTCGAAAGAGTAGAGTTTCAGTGATTGTAGTCGAGACCAGTAGTCTTCACCTTCCGTTTCCTCTATCTTAGATGTGAAAGTCCTTTGTATAGCTTCAATGTTCGCAATGTTTCGTTTCCTGTATGGGCTTGTGAGTACTGAACAATACTCAATTATTGGTAGGACTGGACTCTACCATAATTTGAGCATGATGTTTGCTTTTCTGATGCGGAAGCTCCTCCAGATGATTTCCATTATTTTCTAGCCGTCGTAATTTTGATGTTATAGTGCTCTCTGAATTCTGCATCCGACGACATTATTACTCCAAGATCCCTGACTTGTGGATTTGGTGTTATCTATTTGGCTTGCAGAGTTTTGTACCCTTTTTTCTGTAGCTCCTTGTTATTACCATATCTTAGAAGACATCTATGTTTGTCCTCGACAGTGTTTCCAGTATTTTCTCCTGGTGGTCAAATAGCTGTGATAGGCATGATCTTCCAGCCCTGAAACCATGCTGATTTGGGTTGTATAATTTCTTTTCTTGGTGGTAGTAGGTAGTTTCGCTTCTAATTATACGTTCAAAGCACTTTATAAGGTGTGAGGTGAGAGCTACCGGTCGATAATTCTTGGGCATTGCTCTATTACCACCTTTGAATAAAGGGGCAATGTTCACGTCTTTAATGGCAGTGGAATTTGTCCTGTGTCGAGTGATTGCCTCTATGGTAAGTATAGCGGTTTGGCAATACTTTCTTTACATTTCTTCAGAAATGTGGCACTCCATGTGTCTGGCCCTGGTGCTGAATTGTCTCGCATCTGTGATAGAGCCTTAATTACATCTCCTTCCGAGAATTTTAAGTCCATTAATAGGTTTGTGCCAGAATTTGTCCTTGGCTGATTTGTATCAGTGTCGAAAAATTCGTCTGCGGTTTCTACTTTCATCTCGGACTTAGGGGTGCTAAACACAGTTTATATATATATATATATATATATATATATATATATATATAACTCTGTGTTTCACCCCTAAGTATATATAATACAGAGAGAGAGAGAGATATTATAAAAGTAATATATGGGAAAAATATTTATCTAGCGTAATATTTCTAAGCTAGCAGAGCCCCGCAAAACATTTGCGGTCAAATTAGTATTTTTATTGCAACACGAAGGACTCGAACAGAATTCAAACTTGTCACTCTAGAAAAAGCTACACAAAACTATCCATGTGTAAAAACAGGCTTAGGAATATAAATACGAAACATCTGCGGTCAAATATAGTGAAAATCTTTACTGGTGCGTACGCGCATGCGCAATTTTAAACGAAGCCAGATAGAGAAAAAGTTCATAGAAGAAAAAATGTTAGGTTAATAATAAATAAAACAGTAAAAACAATAAAACATATACTCGGGAAGCCAAGTGCATTTTTGTACAAAAACAAGAAAATTGTTCACCAAACCTAATCTAAGTTTAGTATCTTTATCAAGGCAACCCGAGAGCAATGCGGCAGAATTATCAAGACGTTATGGAAATTGTAAGAAAATTTGGGAAACCGGATCTATTTATTAGGTTACTCGCAATTTAAGATGGCCTGAAACCGCTGAAAGCATTGAAGGTCATTAAAGACCAGAACATCGGCCAGATATTGTTGCTAGAGAAAAAAGAAACTAAAAGAGCTGTTTCATGATTTAACAATAAATTTAGGTTAGGTTTGGTGAGCAAGTTTCTTGTTTTTATACAAAAATGCACTTGGCTTCCCGAGTATATGTTTTATTGTTTTATTGTTTTATTTATTAAACCTAACATCTTTTCTTCTGTGAACTTTTTCTCTATCTGGCTTCGTTTAAAATTGCGCATGCGCATGCGTGTACGCACCCGATAAAGATTTTCACTATATTCCGCCTAAACAGATCAAAAGGAACATTGGAGCAAGTGTAGTTTACGTCTCCCTGTGGTGCCTAGTGTAGTTTACGTTGCCCTACATTCATTATATGATCCTAGTGTAGTTTGCGTTCCCCAACTTTGTCCGCGTATACCTAATCAAATAAAACTTAAAACTAACGAAAATATGACGACTTAACCTAACCAATCGTCAATATATATATATATGGGATGAATTTCACAATTAAACACGCGAAATGAATGAATGAATGATGTAAACCCAAAAGGAAAAAGAAAGGCCTTGGAATCATTCTTCTTTTTCCTTGTGGTTGCATCATATATATATATATATATATATAAATTGATGATTGGTTAGGTTAAGTCGTAATATTTTTGTTAGTTTTAACGTTTTATTTGATGGATTCATTTAAAAAATGTCTCCTAAAGATCCTAGTGTAGTTGACGTTCCCCAACTTTGACCTAGTGTAGTTTGTGTCCCCTTTTGCGTCAGTTGGACGTAAACTACACTTGCTCCGGAACATTTTTTCGGATCACCTGAAGATCAGAGCCCCCAGCCTCAATTACCAAATGATATCTTCGTTAAAACTAACGAAAATATCACGACTTAACCTAACCAATCGTCAAGGGCGTACAGTTGACCTAACCGAGCATTCAATTTAATTTATTATTATATTTGGTACTGTAAAGCAAAAAACAAGAATACATGGGGATCCTGATCTTCAGGTGATCCATTTTTTTCTTCTATGAACTTTTTCTCTATCTAAAGGGTGTCCCAGAAGTCTTGGAGGGGTTTTATTTGGCTATAAAGTTTTTGTTTGGGGATCAAATAAAA
>JAJOZX010010060.1:12500-80000 GCA_023014485.1 Bathynomus jamesi
CGTGTGAGAATTTTGTAATTTGTGACCACCCTGGTGGGTTGTAGGTACAGTAAGGTGTAGTGGACCACGTTACGCTGTAGTGTAAGGTGGGACAATTAGCTTGAACTTCGTCAGAATGAACAACTTGGGCGAAAAAATGACGCATTTTTTAAAAATTAATATCTCAGTAACCCCCTTCCTTATCATGACAATTTTTATATGCAAGATACTTTCAAACTTCTTTTTTTGAATGCAAGAAACGGAATTCTGATATCTTTTATAGTTTTCTCGCAATTAACAAAAGTAACAACATGGGTCAAAAAAACAAAAATCGCAATATAATATCCGTTTTTTATACGATATCATTTTTATACGATATCATGCGATATTTTTGCAAGTTATTACAAAACTCTACAGGAATGAACATTGAACAAGTCAAATTGTGGATATTTTTATTTTTTAACAATTCGTCAGTACCCTTAATGATGTTGTCAGAGGAAGATCGTATTCTCATTAAAAATTGTTACTGTGAAAAAGGATGGAAGACTGGAAGGTTATTGCAAGAGTTTCCCGGCAAAAAGTGGAAAAGGCGTGCAGTGGAAAGACTCTTAAAGAAGATTCGCGAATCGGGAAGTACTGCCAGAAAACCAGGAAGCGGTAGACCTAAAACAGCTTCGGTTCCAGAAAATGTGGATTACATCAACGATAAAATCTGCTCTCAAGAAGATAAACCAGGAAGTCATTTGTCACAAAGAACAATTGCTAAACATTTGAATATTGGAAAGACTTCTGTACACCGAATAATTAAAGCACAAAAACTAAAAGCCTTCAAAAGAATAGTATCTTCTAGAAAAAGTGATACTGTTAAGGATAAAAGAAAAACAAGGTGCAGAAAGTTACTTGATAATTTCTCTGTCGTTGATATTAAAAAGATAGTCTTCACGGATGAAAAAGATTTCACTCTAGAAATTCCGCGAAACCGTCAAAATGATGTTGTCTACTAGGGGCGTGGTAAAAAGTGTGACATTTCAATAAACAGATTGTATCATGAAACGTCAAGATTCTCCAAAAAGGTTATGATATCTGCAGGGGTCTCTTGGAATGGCAAGACAGATGTTCATTTTATTGAAACTGAAAAGACAAAGGTGAATTCTGCAAATTACATTGAACTTTTAAGAACAAAATTGTTGCCGGATTGTCGTCGCCTGTATCAAGAAAATGATTTCATATTTCAACAAGATGGAGCACCGTCGCATACAAGCTACGCCACACAGTCGTTTCTGATTAGCAATACACCAAATTAATAACGAAAAATGAGTGGCCACCACAAAGCCCAGATTGTAATCCTATGGACTACTCAATTTGGGAGTTACTAAAAGAGAAGGTTTACCGAGGTCGACGAGAAAAATTCACCGAATCAGAATTAAAAAGTAAAATACTTGAATCTTGGCAAGAAATTGGCATTAATGAAGTAAGAAGTATTATTTTTGTGTGGAAGAAAAGACTTAGATTAGTGTGTCAACAGAGTGGTGGTCCAATCGATCATTTACTGTAAATTAATTAGTTAAATTTCTGATTAAATTTTTCCTTTCTCATGATATTCGTTTTTTTGACCCATTTGTTACTTTTGTTAATTGCGAGAAAACTATAAAAGATATCAGAATTCCGTTTCTTGCATTCAAAAAAAGAAGTTTGAAAGTATCTTGCATATAAAAATTGTCATGATAAGGAAGGGGGTTACTGAGATATTAATTTTTAAAAAATGCGTCATTTTTTTCGGACCACCCGATATATATATAATATATATTTCAAATGATACATAAAATTGTGTTCTGTCAAATTACAGGTAAAACAACCACACTAAAAAGAAATTGAAATTTTATGTTTTTTTAACTAGTGTACAACGTTCCAGGTAATTACTCTTCGCCTTTTGGATAGGCTATAAAGCGTCTGTGGCAGGCACTGACGTTTTAAGTGCCGAAGACACAAGACTGTTAATTTCAAGGGGTGAAGAATATTAACAACTGTTAGACGAAAAGATGTTTTCATGTATTCATAAAAGTTAATTATAATTTATATTTTATAAGGACTTTTTACTTGTAATATATATATATATATATATATATATATATATGCAGAGTGGGAGAAAAGTCTTTTAGGATTTTATATATACAAATAATTTGTTAATAATAAATAAATTCCAATGATATCACTGCGGTGTATGCAATACTTTCCAAAGCAACTATACAAGGCCAGGAATGACCCTAGGCTAGAACAGGAAGGCCCTAGGCCCAGTGAGCGCCATGTCAGTAAGGATGGAATACAGCAATGAAGAAAAAGTGTATCCCGCATCGTGGGCTATTTCTTATAATAATTAATGTGAAGAAAGTTTGCGTTTATTCCAAGAAAAATATAATAAACCACTACTAAATGCAATCACTCTTCGATACTGGAAGCTCAAACTTTTGGAAACAGAGAGCTTGGTAAAAGATCGTTCAAGAAGCAGAAGGCCAGTAACGGCGACAGGAGACAACAACAAAGAAAATGTCGTGGGCAGTTTTCAGGTCGATCAAACAACTTCAACGAGAAAAGGCGCACAGGAATTGAGTATTTCCAAATTTTCAGGAGCAAAAATATTGAAATCACGGGAGTACCACGATTACAAACTCATTTACTCTTAGCTCATATACGACGATGATTCTAATAGACTGCTGCAGTTTGCTGAAACAATGAGACAAAAGTTTAACAGTGATCTAGATCTCCTTCGAAAGATCAAATTTTCAGATGAATGTGTCTTCGGTTTAACGAGTAAAGGAAACAAACATAACGTTCACTACTGGACAAAAACAAATCACAAAATATGACTGGGTAAACCCGTTAGAACGGCTACATTAACAGTTTTGGGGTACATTAGTTATTCCAGACTCGTTTCCTTTGACATATCGAGAGATACGATGGATGGAAAACGCTATTGCCAGGTATTGAGAGACAAAGTTTTGCCACAGTTTACCAATGGCGTTGGCAGGAATTAGCTTTATCAACATGATGGAGCGCCACCACATTACTCTGCAGCTGCCCGTGAGATTCTGGATACCAACATTGAAGGAAGATGGCTCGGACGGCGAGGTCCCATCGAGTGGCCAGCCAGATCACCTGATTTAATCCCATGCGATTTCTGGCTTTGGGCTTATTTGCGTGACAAAATCTATTGTACACCTGGTTTTATCTATCCAAATGTGAATACCTTTGGCTGCAGAATAAATGAACAAACTGAAAAGGATCCCACTCAATATGTTTAGAAGAACACTGAAGAGTTTCAGAGAGAAAATCCACAAATGTATCATTGCGGATGGAGAACTCTGAAAATTAAATTACAATTTAACAAAATATTTCTATGAATGAAATTCTTATAGACTTTTTCTTTAATTTGTTTCATCATTTGAACACTTATCTGTAAAATGTTGTTAACTAAATAGTTGCATGTATAAAATCCTTAAAGACTTTTCTCCCACACTATATATATATATATGAAAATGAAAATGAAAAGGTTTATTGGCAGACTATAGTCCATATGACAAATATTATTGATAAAATGATAGTTCATATACTAAGGATAGAAATATGCACAGTTGATTGGAAATAATACAGTAATGTGAAAGTTAAGTGGAGCTACAAACAGACGTTTTCGTACCGAGAATTCCATAGCTTAGAAGATAAACGGCAGGACTCATGGATAGATTGGATAATCGGGTTGGTTAATTTTTTAATTCTTTCCATCATACTGTACTGAGTACGTCTTGTTACCTCCGGGAAGTTCGGGACATTGCGGGTAGCAAACATTTGCGAAGCTGAGCATCTTGGGGGTAATTTATGTAAGAATCTAAAAGATCTGTTGTACAGCAAATTTAAGGTTCCGCCAGAACCTTTTTTATAATTCACCCAGAGTTGCTGTCCGTAAATATTACTGCAGAAAGTACGAAAGAGAGTGTCTTTAGTTGCACTTGTACAGAACCGAAAGTTCCTTATAGTCATATTCGCTTTAGCACAAAGGCTTCGAGATTGTTTTCTTATATCCGAGTCATCACTCAAGGAGCTGGTGATAGTTTGATCCAAATACTTAAACTCTTGTACTTCCTCAATAACTTCACCTTTCATTTTAAACCTAATATCAGCCGGTTGCTTACAGCTTTTAGGATGAAATTGCATAACCTTAGTTTTTGTAACATTAAAGAGAATATCATGTTTCTGCGAATACACTTCGCATACTTTTTGTAGCCGATCCAGACCTTTAACAGAGGGACTTATTAACACCATATCATCGGCATAAACTACATTATTTATCCTTGTGTTAGCTATACAACATCCCACTGTTGCCTCATTGAGTGAAGCAATTAATCCGTCAATGTACACATTAAACAACATAGGGGAGAGCAAGGAGACTTGTCTCACCCCGCAAGAGGAGCCAGAACATTCGGATAGTACATTGCCCCACCTAACGGTAAAAGATTGGTGGGAATACCAAAATTTCAATAAATTTAATATGTACATTGGAACCTTCCTGTCTTCTAGTTTTTTAAATAAAATATTGTGGTTCACTCTATCATATGCTCTACTTACTGTATATCTAGGAAACAGCTATAAATAGTTTAATTACTGTCAATGTATTTAGATATTGTTTCTTTAAGTACAGAGATACACAGGTCAGTTGAGTGGGACCTTTTAAAACCAAACTGATTAGATGCAAAGCTGGGCACTTGCGGTTTTTTTTGAGGTACTGCGGTACTGCGGTACTACCGCACTACCAAACCGGTACCGCATAACGCAGTACCGCAAAGGATCGCTGAAAGTACAGCAGTACCGCTACCGCATTTTTTGCGGTACTGCGTTATGCGGTACCGGTTTGGTAGTGCGGTAGTACCGCAGTACCGCAGTACCGCAAAAAAACCCGCAAGTGCCCAGCTTTGATTATTTAGATGTCCCTAGGTAATCATTTAATCGGAGTAACAAGAGTTTTTCTAGTAGTTTCGAGAAGCAGCAAGCGACAGCAATAGGCCTGTAATTATTGCTGGACAGAATGTCTCCATACTTATTTTTGACCAGGGGCAAGATATATACCCTCATGAACTCTGCTGGGATATAGCTGTGAATAAGTATGGTTGATAGGAGCAATGATATATGCAGACATACTACGTCATTGGAATATTTTAAGTGCTCATTCGATAGGTCATCTACCCCTGACGCAGAACCAGTCTTTAATTCTTTAATTAACCTCTTTACTTCAGGAACTGATATCAAAGTATTTTCCCTTGTCCCTCCCACAGGCGTTTCGCTGCAATCTATCTTAAGATTATCTCTAATCACACTGTTAAGAATGTTAGAGTAGTGGTTTTTCCACATCTTTGTAATTTCATCCTTCCCCGACACCCCATCGATTGTCGGAGGGAGGACACTTTTGACACCCGTTTGATTCTTAACAAATTTCCAAAATGTTATTATCGTTATTTATGTGAGCTTCACGGGCTTTTGATGCTCGAATAGACTCTTCTTCCTGTTTACATCGCCTTATGGCCGCCTTATACTGACTCCTACTTCTACACATATTCAAATATACTGGTCCTAATCTGGGTCTACTATGAATGCATCACAAATCGTATGCGTCTTTCGATTCCCTCTTCAGGGGGGGAGCAATAAAATCATTCCATCCAGGAATAATCTTAATATGATAGTTGTAAGATTTAATTAGGGGGCTTCCTGTTTCTCTTAACGAGGATACTAGCTTACTATAATACCTATCTATGAGTTTACAGGGAGAATCATTTGAGCAAGGATTACTACAGGCTAGATGCAAAATTTCTAAATTATTAAAGAGGTGACCTGTTCTGTCTTTGTATTCTATTCTCTGTTGCATATTAACATTAGACCAATCGACGCGATTGTTCTTACCTATTGAATTCTTGTTATGTCGTGTTGCGCATAAATTGGTAAAATTAATTAATAGTTCTAATGGTCTATGATCAGAAAGAAGGAAATCATGCAGAATATGAACTCTAACAATTCGATCCTTTAGATTAGTGAGACAATGATCAATCCACCTGATGGTACCACTCATATCACTAACCTATGTAAAATTACCACAGGTTACCCCTAATACAACTTCATCACTTATACTTAATTTGACCGACTCGCACATGTTACCCAATTCTACAAAGAATTCCGCGTTCACATGCGCGTTAAAGTCCCCCATTATTATTATACAGTGAGAATATTTGGGGGTTATCTGATAATGACTTAATTTTATACAGCAAATCAATGCATTCATCTAGATTACTGCCGTTGTTGTATGGTAAATAGCAGTTTGCAGTTAATATGCAATCACTGTTCACTTGTAATTCAATGCCTAACAACCTTACATTATCGCTTGTTAAAATTTTTATATATTTTGACAAATTTTTCATTACTAAGAAAGCAACACCACCGAAAGGCCTACCGTACATTATTTCATCTGACAAGTCTACTGCTGATGACGCATGGTACATAAATTCATCATGGGTGGTAGAGAGGAATTTTAGCTCTTGCTTTGGTAGCCAGTGCTCTTGCAGGAGTATCAAATTTGCACTGTCACAGACTTTATGAACATCTACAATTGAATTCGTCACTGACCTTACAAGTTATCCGCCATGACTGATGGAAAATTTATTATTAATATGATTATTATTAAAAACAGTACAAATTTCAGGCATTACCGTTAGGGTGCCTATTATTATCATTATTATTATTATTATTATTATTATTATTATTATTTTGTCTGTTATCAAAATCTCCTGGAAAAGTGAATAAACTCCTTAACAATTATACTGTCTGTACGGATTGAAATGCAAATTTACACCTTTAATTATTACTTTAAATGAGTTATAATATGGAGATTTTGTGTTTTGTTTAGTTTATTAACCAACAATATACTGTGTTCCCCACTGACTTCTTCCATCATGTGACGCCTATCGCTTGCCTCATTCGAGAGCTGAATTCGCGACACAAAGAGGGTGAGATTCCTCACCGGTGGCCGAGCAGCGAAGACAGGTTGAGGAATCGCCCGTGAAGAGCGCCTGTTAACTGTGACCCACCCGTCCTCTTCCCCCAATCTCCCTGAGGCAGGGTTCACCTGCATGGGGGATGGGTTGCACGACTTTGGGGGGATAGGAGACCCCTCCCCTACTCTGTGGCTTGGTGAGGGTCTGTTAGCGGTGTTTATATCCTGACGGACGCGCGTGCCCCTCCTTCTTCGGTAGGAGATGGTAGAACTGCACGCCGAGCGAGGCGTTTGAGTAATCGAACGCCTCTCCCCTGCACTGGAAGGTAAGGAAGAGGGCAGTGATGCCTCGTCTCTTGGCATCGGACAGTCCCTGTTTCTCATTGTGAAATCAGGAGCAGGGGTCCTTTCCTGAACGGGAGGGAAGTTGACCGCTTCCCCTGCATGCTGCGTTTCCACCCCACATTTAGGGGTGAGTTGGGGGAGGGTATTTCGTTTCCCTTGCTGCCTGACGCGCTTCTTGGGGATCTGACTTGCTGAACAACTTCCGAGTAACTGGGCTTTGGGAGGAGCGTCTCTTTCAACGTATCTAACTCTGACCGGAATTGTTCTAGCGAAATGGCATTTTTCTGATTTGACACCACGTGTTGGTGTTTCAGTTCAACTATCGACTTTTGTACCTCATTGTACTGGTTGAGGAGCACCGAGATGTCTACATCACCCACAGAGATTACCGGTATTCTATGAAAATTAGTAACGAAGAAGGTAATATTGTTCTCATTATCCCGGAGGGTCGACACTTTATTTATAATGTCTTTTAGGGTACTCTCGTTTCTAGAATTACCTCTACGAGTTGGGAGGGTAGCATTGAACAGGGTGTTCAACTGTACCCTCGCATGTTCTATTTCTTTCGAATCAGAGAAATCATGACAAACAGATACGAGAAGGTTTGACCTAATATGATCTACTTTGTCAAAATATGAAACATAAAGGATTTTCTACAATAACGCGATTTTCAACAGATTATGCCATTGTATCTGTAACGATGGGGGAGCAGCTTGTCGGGGCGCGTAGATGGTGGTGGGTGGTTGGGGTGGAGATGGGGGAACGCCGATTGGGGTCCCACTTCTCGTCCCTTTAAATAATGCTCCAGATACCACCGGTTCGATGCTCAAGCATCTTTTCACATACGCGGAGTATATATATATATATATATATATATACATAGAGTAAACCCTCATTATTCGCGGTAGATGCGTTCCACTCGCGCCGCGAATAAGGGAAATCCGCGAATACGCCATACTCCATTGATTTTGTGCCTAATGTACAGGAAGGTGGTTCATATCCTTGCCTTTTAGTGCTCGCGGGCGGGCTGCCTTATGAATTAAGCCAGGCTTCACCATGTGACCTGCAGCATTGGCACAAAAGAGAAGAGTTACACGATCTTTTGCGGCTTTGAATCCCGATGCATGACGCTCCTCCTGACTAATGTAAGTGCGTGATGGCAATTTCTTCCAAAAAAGGGTAGTCTCATCGGCGTTAAAGACGTGTTCAGGCTTATACCCCTGAAATCTTGACATTGTGCAGCGAAAAACGTTTTTTGAATCTTTCAAACCAGCCTTTACTAGCTACAAAGCTTGATTCGGGAGTGGTGCTCGTTCCTTCTCCTCCATCGGCGGCCTTGAAGCAGTGACCGCGAATAATTGAAGCCGCGAATGGTGATGCCGCGAATCGCGAGGGTTTACTGTGTATATATATATATATATATGCAGTAGCATGTCCATTCATGTAGATTGTAGAGGGAAATGTGGGTTTAAAATGGGGATGATAAGGGTGGGGGCAGAGTTAATGGGAGATGGGAGAGTGTCAGGTGCCAGGTTCATGCAGGTGCATGAATGTAGAGTATAGTGACCACCATAGGCGTATGAGGCTGGAGGTCTGGGGGCAGCCGCCCCCCCCCAGGATTAGGGAAAGGAGCATTTTCAGGGAAAATAGTGAAATCTTCAGGGCAGATTTTTCTTGACATTCCTGTGGTTTTTTTTTGCTTCTTGAGGGGAATTAATTACTTGCTACTATACTTGTAGTTAATAATTAAAACGTAAGTTGAGGACTTACTGAATTTTATATCAACTGCAATGCCGTAGTTTTGCTTGTCATTTAGAAATGTTGTAGCAAAATTTTTATCTCATTTTTGTAAATTGTAATGTTTTTTATATGAAAAAGGCTTTAATATATGTTACTCATACTCTAACCTTTGTGTTATTTTATGATGCACATCTTGCTTATGCGGAAATTAAGGCACCCTGAAAATTTTCAGGTCAAATTTTTTCCGCCCCCCCCTCAGTAAAGTGCCATCCCATACACCTATGGTGACCACTAATGAATGATGCCGAAGGCTTCTGTGTACCCGTTACCGATGGCCGCAACCGTAAATTTTGTAAATAATTATATTCTGAATGCTTCGTATAATACAGTAAATTCTTTTTAGAAATAATATCCCGCATCCAAATGTTAAATGAGATCAGAAGAGAGTTTTACGATTTGAGTCAATGTTTAATCGCTTTATACAGATTTTTTAAGCACAAACAGATTTACTTATTTCTCGATATACAGATCTTTAAGAGCATCTTGGATATACAGTATATATATATATAATATATATATATATATATATATATATATATATATATACAGGGTAGGCCGAAAGTCTGGATCCATAGGAAAATATTTATTTTAATACATAAATTACAACAAATGGTAAATACTTAAAATGAATATCAACTTTAACTCGTAAATGCGTATCCGTGATACTGTACAGTGGTTCGTACTCCAGTATAAATACTCAAATACTTTTTTTATTTCAGCCCAGAAATGGCTTCGAATCTAACAACAGAAGACTGGGTAGAACTTGTGCTCATGTACGCAAGACAGGGCGCTACACACAGAGAAGTTGCTACCGAATTCAATAGAAATCATCCTGATAAGCATCCAGTAACACATGCGACTGTTGGCAAGTTGTTTAAACGTTTCAAAGAAACAGGAAGTGTACATGATCGACGACGTTCTGGTCGTCCAAAAACTGCAACTGATGAAAATACCTCTGCAATGGTATGTGAAACTTTAACGAATAGTCCAGTAAAGTCAACAAGAAGATTATCAAATGAAACACGCATCTCGAGAACGTCAATTCCATCCCTAAGTGTCTCGATGTCAGAGGCCGCCAATTTGAGCATTTGTTATAATTTGTTGTTTATACTGGAGTACGAACCACTGTACAGTATCACGGATACGCATTTACGAGTTAAAGTTGATATTCATTTTAGGTATTTACCATTTGTTGTAATTTATGTATTAAAATAAATATTTTCCTATGGATCCAGACTTTCGGCCCACCCTGTATATATATATATATATATGCTGCAAACCCACAAGGAAAAAGAAAAACGATTCCAAGGCTTTTCGTGTATTCAAAGCTACACCTCGTCAGGGAATGAAGATAAAAGGCGAGATGCCCATAAATATATACAACGTACAGGAAAAACAAAACAATTAGCACATACTTAACAAGGGTTAATGAGAGGCAAAAGAAATTTTAACATGATATCGTCAATTTTATACGTCCCCGCACTGTTATTGAAATTGTTTTTAAAATGAATAAATGCACATTCTAGAATATTTCTTTCTATTATATCTCTGTTTTTAACAAGCGCTTCAGAACTATCCCACTTGATGCTATGGTTACATCTATACATATGGTTAAATAAAGCATTGGAAGTATTAGCTGTTCTACACGCATATTTATGCTGTTTTACCCTAACATCTAACGTTTTACCGGTTTGGCCTATATACATTATACAGAGTCATGCAAGAAGTAAATAGACACCCTTAATTTTATGGTAAAATGTATGCATCCAATTTTTTTGCCATTATTATGACTAATATTCGTTTCCTACATTTCTATCCTTGAAGAAGGACTTATGCCAATATTCTCAAGTGGTCAAATTGAAAAAGACAGCTGCCTGTTCATAGAAGATGGAGCCCCATGACACTGCAAAAAAGACGAAAGAATGGGAGAAGCGAAATAGTATCAAACGACTTCCTTGGCCGAGTCAGTCCCCTGACATGAACCCCATAGAACACGTGTGGGCAATACTAGACAAGACTTTACGTAAAAAGCCCAAAAAACCAGCAACACGGTCAGAATTGTTGAATCTTTTACGCCAAATTGTTACAGCAAAATCTGGGCTGTCTATTTACTTCTTACATGACTCTGTATACTGAGTTACATTGTGTACATCCGATCGAATACACACAACCAACAACATTCTCAGGGCTATTCTTTATTAGGCGTGATTTAACAGTATTATTATACTTAAAGATTACATTAATGCCAATTGCTTTAAGTACAGTTGGAAGGTATTGAAAATTAACATGGTAAGGTAGGCTAAGGATATTTTTAACCTGAAATTCCTTTACAATTACATTATTATAATACCTATTCTTGGCTTTCTTGAGACAGTTATCTAAAAATGAAATAGGATAACATAATTTAGTACCAATATTCATGATATTGCATAACTCGGAATCTAAAAATTCAGGACTGACAACTCTCAATGCTCGCAGAAACATAGCAGAGAAAATAGAGGATTTAATCGAAGGATGATGGTCAGAATAAAAATGCACATAAGAGTTATTCGATTTCCTTAGGAAGTGTTATAGTGAAACAGTCATCCCAAAATCCCTGCTTGGAAGACGATACCGTATGTTGGACGATACGCCGTTTGGTGACACCGAAAGGATTATTTTAAAGAAACATATTACTGTAATATAGCCCGCATTGAAGTGAAGAACGCCTTCAGAGAGTCCGAAGTAAGAAAAAATATATTTTTTTCCACCGTTCCTCATGCGTGGAGAAGTACACTTTTGGACGATATTTACAACAACTTACGTAGAAGATGCAGAACTCAGACTAGGAAATTAAACAATAGACTGGAGGATTTAATTCGTAATAGTTACTGGACTAAAAAAAGTGATTTTAGTAATATTGTTAACGTGTCGTCCCAAGAGCTAGACTTCAATACGAAATGTGCATTAGGCTTTGGGTTAGGTTTCTCAGTCCCAAAAAAGCCCAGCAGTTTACTGATTGCTAAGTCTTTTATTAATTTTGAAAAACATAGTAATATTTCCGAAAGTGAGGTGACTTTAGCCAAAGGTTGTGTGTATAGTGCTTTTAATACGAGGTTTGAATCGAATTATCTTTGAGGTTTGAAAAAGCCCTAAAAACACTGAAAAATAATGATTCATTACATATTACTAAAGCGGACAAATCCAATTCGATCGTTATCATGGACAAAAACAGTTATGTTGAAAAGATGAATACGTTATTGAGTGATCGTGACACGTACAAATCTCTAAATAGAGACCCACTGGAGGATGTTAATAAAATGTTTAACAGAAAATTAAGAGAAATATTAAAAAATAACTATAATGGGCTTTCACAGCAGTTTCTTAGTATCAATCCGTCACTACCATATCTGTACGGCTTAGTAAAAACACACAAAGTTAATAATCCCATGAGGCCTATTGTTAGCTCAGTGGGCTCCGTAACCTATAAGCTATCAAAATGGTTAGTTAGTTTATTAACGCCGTTAGTTGGCTCTATTTCTGAGTCATATATTGTAAATAGCATGGATCTTATTGACAAACTGAAATTCCCTAATGACCCTAATTTCAAATTGGTAAGCTTCGATGTACGCTCGCTATTCACAAAAGTCCCTGTTGATGACCTACTTGATTTTTTAAAAGATAAGATCTCTGAATATTCTTTCCCTGTTGAACACAACACTCTTATTGAGTTAATTAAGCTTTATGTCAAAGATTGTAAATTTCAGTTTGAAAATAAGTTTTATGCTATGTCGTTTGGATTGGCTATGGGAAATCCCCTTTCACCTGTACTAGCTAATTTATATATGGAATTTTTTGAAAGTAAAATTTTGCCTACGATTGTTAATTTTAACCTGGTTTGGTACAGGTATATAGATGATATTTTATGCCTTTGGCCTAATAATTTGGATGTGGACTTATTTCTTGGTAGGCTCAACAATTTATTAAGTTTACAGTTGAAAAAGAAAATGATGGAAGCCTATCTTTTCTTGATCTAAAAATTTGGAGATGCTCTAATCAGTTCAAATATGAAGTCTACCGTAAGCCTACTAATAATAACTCTTATGTGCATTTTTATTCTGACCATCATCCTTCGATTAAATCCTCTATTTTCTCTGCTATGTTTCTGCGAGCATTGAAAGTTGTCAGTCCTGAATTTTTAGATTCCGAGTTATGCAATATCATGAATATTGGTACTAAATTATGTTATCCTATTTCATTTTTAGATAACTGTCTTAAGAAAGCCAAGAATAGGTATTATAATAATGTAATTGTAAAGGAATTTCAGGTTAAAAATATCCTTAGCCTACCTTACCATGTTAATTTTCAATACCTTCCAACTGTACTTAAAGCAATTGGCATTAATGTAATCTTTAAGTATAATAATACTGTTAAATCACGCCTAATAGAGAATAGCCCTGATAATGTTGTTGGTTGTGTGTATTCGATCGGATGTACACAATGTAACTCAGTATATATAGGCCAAACCGGTAAAACGTTAGATGTTAGGGTAAAACAGCATAAATATGCGTGTAGAACAGCTAGTACTTCCAATGCTTTATTTAACCATATGTATAGATGTAACCATAGCATCAAGTGGGATAGTTCTAAAGCGCTTGTTAAAAACAGAGATATAATAGAAAGAAATATTCTAGAATGTGCATTTATTCATTTTAAAAACAATTTCAATAACAGTGCGGGGACGTATAAAATTGACGATATCATGTTAAAATTTCTTTGCCTCTCATTAACCCTTGTTAAGTATGTGCTAATTGTTTTGTTTTTCCTGTACGTTGTATATATTTATGGGCATCTCGCCTTTTATCTTCATTCCCTGACGAGGTGTAGCTTTGAATACACGAAAGGCCTTGGAATCGTTTTTCTTTTTCCTTGTGGCTTTGCAGCATTCATTCATTTCACGTGTTTTATTGTGAAATTCATCCCATATATATATATATATACTGGTATATATATATATGGAAAAGGAAACCACTCTTCAGGAAGAGGTAAATTTTTATTTCTTAACACCAATGCAGTTTCGGCTCCTCGCGAGCCCTTCTCAATTGTTAATGCATTACCAATGCAATACCAATTACCAATTGAGAAGGGCTCACGAGGAGCCGAAACTATATTGGTGTTAAGAAATAAATATTTACGTCTTCCTGAAGAGTGGTTTTCTTCTCCTTACTTCTTCTTCATATATATATATATATATATATATATATATATATTATATATATATATACACACATTTCAACTGCAAAGAACACAGAGTATAAATAACGTAAAGAACGACGCTTGTATAGGAGAACATTCCGCACAAGATGAGAAGAGAGAACGAACAAATGAAAAAATGAGGTAACCACCCGGGAATCGAACCCGGGATCTTCCGATTGCCGGTCAGATATGATAACCATTACACCACGGGCCCGTGGTGTAATGGTTATCATATCTGACCGGCAATCGGAAGATCCCGGGTTCGATTCCCGGGTGGTTACCTCATTTTTTCATTTGTTCGTTCTCTCTTCTCATCTTGTGCGGAATGTTCTCCTATACAAGCGTCGTTCTTTACGATATATATATATATATATATCAAAGCTATTGACTTCTTCTTAGGGAAACGGAGCTTACAGATGTAAAGAAGGACCGAATATGGAGGTTGACGTAAACATTGTGTATTTACCAAGTAATTTTAATTTAATTTTAGTAATTTTAATTTTCTTTTGTATTGATGTAATTTTAATGTTTTTAATTTTCTTTGTATTGATGTAATTTTAATTATTTATTCTTATTTTTGTTTTAAGGTTTTAAGATTTATAATTCACTGATGATGACAAAAGGTTTGTCGAAACGTCTGAAGTATAAAAAATAAACGAAAATGTTTTTAATTTTCTTTGTATTGATGTAATTTTAATTATTTATTCTTATTTTTGTTTTAAGGTTTTAAGATTTATAATTCACCTTTTGTCATCATCAGTGAATTATAAATCTTAAAACCTTAAAACAAAAATAAGAATAAATAATTAAAATTACATCAATACAAAGAAAATTAAAAACATTAAAATTACATCAATACAAAAGAAAATTAAAATTACTAAAATTAAATTAAAATTACTTGGTAAATACACAATGTTTACGTCAACCTCCATATTCGGCAGAAACTAAGAGAAAACTGTATGGTCAGTTACTGTAATTGGAAGATATGATATATCTATGAAAGTAAGTTGGCTGGTTAGTTAGAAGAGCTCTTCTAACTAACCAACCAACTATTAGTTAGAAGAGCTCTTCTAACTAACCAACCAACTATTAGTTAGAAGAGCTCTTCTAACTAACCAACCAACCAACTATTAGTTAGAAGAGCTCTTCTAACTAACCAACCAACTCTTAGTTAGAAGAGCTCTTCTAATTAACCAACCAACTCTTAGTTAGAAGAGCTCTTCTAACTAACCAACCAACTCTTAGTTAGAAGAGCTCCTCTAACTAACCAACCAACTCTTAGTTAGAAGAGCTCTTCTATCTAACCAACCAACTCTTAGTTAGAAGAGCTCTTCTAACTAACTAACCAACCAACTTACTTTCATAGATATATCATACGTACCTTCCCATTAACTGACTATACAGGTTTCTCTTAGTTTCTGCCGAATATGGAGGTTGACGTAAACACTGTGTATTTACCAGTTGAGGTAATTTTAATTTAATTTTAGTAATTTTAATTTTCTTTTGTATTGATGTAATTTTTATTTATTCTTATTTTTGTTTTAAGGTTTTAAGATTTATAATTCACTGATGATGACAAAAGGTTTGTCGAAACGTCTGAAGTATAAAAAATAAACGAAAATGTTTGCTATTGTGTTGGTTCTTCTTTTCATATATATATATATATGTATATATATATATATATATTATATATATATATATATATATATATATATATATATATATATATATATATATATTAGGTAGGGGATGGCTGCGAAATTAACAATAGACGAGACAGTGAGCTTGGTTTTAATGTATGGAATACCATGTACTACAAATCGATGAATCGGTACAGAACTTTAATTCTGTATAGATTCATCAATTTGTAGTACTTGGTATTCCATGCATTAAAACCAAGCTCACCCTCTCGTCTATTGTTAATTTCGTAGCCATCCCCAACCTAAAAGAAAAAATAATATATTATAATCAACACTGAAAATTCCTATGATGCGCGACTTTTTCGCCACCCTGTACACACACACACACAAATATATATATATATATATATATATATATATATATATATATATATCCTAGTGATTAGTTTGAGGCACTCATAATAGTCTTCCAGACTTTACTATTTTTCTGATCCCACATTATTTTAGTCCCCAAAGTTTATTTCATTGGTCTTTGTACATGCCTAAAACGGGTATAATTACAGGAAATACTATTGTTAACCCTTAATCGCTAATGGGTTACGCTAGCAATACCCGGAGTACTGGGGCACACCAGTAACCTTGAGTAGGGTTTAAGTGTTAAAGAAGTTAAGTCAGGTATTGGGATCTAGTTACTAAACTGTAATGTCAGTCATCAATTAGATCTTTCATTGTAACAAGTTGACTCACTTTGGACCAACGAATTAATAAATTTGAATGTGGGTATGTAATGAAGTCACAAGGAAATAAAAAAAAATATATATAAAAATTTATTCAGTACAGAATACAAGTGACAGTATTTTAAATTTTTTAGATATTTGTTTAACATTATATTCACAATATTCTCATCTGAATATGTGCCTGGAAACATGGAGGCTCTTTAGGCAAAATGGCATTTAGTAAGAGCTGACGACGTGCTTTTTTAGTGGTTTCCGAAATATATATAGTGATGAAGCCTGCCTGATATGCATGAGAATTGCATTCCATATATCCGCTTCTTTGAAAAAAAGAGTGCAGTTTCTATTGTACAGTCAGGTTTGTGTATAAAATACCTGGCCAGTGTGGTGTTATGACGTTGGTGTATTTGATGGGTGGTGATTACTCTTTGAATGCGTTATGTATGTTGATTTTTATTGGTAACTTTGAAAATATTAACAGTATAAGTCATTTAGTTTTAAAATATTTATCTCTTTAAACATCGGGGAAGTGTGACTTTGTCTGTTGTCATTATTTGAGAGAGTTCGCAGACATTTTTTATGAATTACTTCCAAAGAATGTTTTATATATTTCTTTGAGCTACCCCATGTTGTAATGCAATATAATAAATATGGATGGATGAAGTAATAATATAGGGTAAGGAGTGCGTTTTAAGAAAGGGTCCTTTTTAGTTTAAATAATATGAAGAGAAATCTTGTTATTTTGGATTTGATATGTTATACATGACTTTTGAAATTTAGTTTTTCGTTTAAATTAATGCCAAATACTTTAACCTCATTCACCCTTGCGAGAGTAGTATTCACAATTTTTATTTGATAGTTTGTTTAATATGTTTTGTGGTAATAATCATATAAGATAACTTTGTCAGGTTCAATAAAAGTTTATTAGTATCCATTTATATACATTTTCTAATTGCCTGGTCGTTTTATTAATCAGAAAGTCTGCTTTGTGATGGGAAGAAGTAAGTGTGGTATCATCTCAGTATTGTACACAATTTAATGTGGTTGGGAGATGAAAATCGTTGACGACGTGAATTAGAAATAGTAATTGGCCAAGAATAGATCCTTATGGGACTCCACTAGTTAGCATCGCCTTGTCAGATAAATTGTCTTTTAATCTGTGAAGTTTATTGAATAAGATTTCATGCGAAAGTGCATGAAATGCTTTTGACAAGTCGAGGTGGATCAAGGGCAGTATTTTTTTTGCTGTTTAAGTTTTGACACACATTTTCTAATAGCATGTTTATGGAATCTTCCGTTGTATGTTCACCTCTAACCTAATTTGTGTTTTAGCTAAAATATCATATTTGATTAAGAATTTAGTAAGTTTATTTACACGATATTTTCAAATACTTTACTTAAAGTTGGCAATATGGAAATGGTGTGATAATTGGATGGAGTATTTCGGTTTCCGACTTAAATACAAGGCAAACTCTGGCTTCCTTTAGAGTTTAGACTGTCAGGGAATATACTTTGTGTTACTGATTCATTCATTAGCTTACTGAGTGGTATTGCAATTTCATTGGATACTAACTTGTATAGTTTTACTGTGATCATATTGATATCAGAATCTTATATTTTAGATTTGTTATTGCTAAAAAGATATTGTATAGTAGGAGTGGATAAAAAAAAAAGAGTTTGCATTTGGTTGTGGCATGTATTGGGCGCCGTTCAAAAATCATGTAACGCTATATTTGCTAAACCCTGACACCCCCAACTCCCTGTAACGTTCCGTAACGTGTGGGGTATGGGAAGTGTTACATAACATTTTTTATAAGGGGTGTCTGGTCTAGCGTTACAGAACGTTCCTGGGGGATCTGGGGAATCAAGTTTTAGCAAAAATAGCGTTACGTAATTTTTGAACGGCCCCTTGTCTGTAGTGAGTGTTCGTAATTGGGATCAAGGCCGCAGTATTTGAACCGATATTTGCAAAGTTGTTGTTTAATAAATTGATTATGTCTTTTAGGTTACTGTAAGAATTTCCGCCGTGTGTGAGGGAGGACCAGGGATTTGTTTTAACCTTCTTTGTGTTAATAAACTCTTTCAGAGTGTTCCATAGATTTTTTTTGACTGGATTCTTGTTCATCGATTTCTGAACAACAATGATCTGCTTTTGCTTTTTTAATGATTGCAGTAATTCTGTTACAGTAATTTTTGTACGTCTGTTCGGTAATAATATCAGTTTTCCATAATTTAAAGAGAATATACTTGCGTTTAATGTTCACAATGAGTGCTGGTGTGATCCAGTGGTTCTTGTATTTAGTTTTAAATATTACTTTTGATTTAATAGGAAAGTTTATGTTGAATATATCCAGTAGTGTGTCTGAGAATGCTTGAAATTTGGTTCCATGTCATGGTTACTTTCGTTCATTCTTGTCCAGTCGAAAGCTGTTATTTCTCTAAGGAAATTTAATTTGTTATTATCGCTGTAAGATCTGTAGTCAACTTTTATAGTTTCCTTTGCTGAGAACTGGGTAGTTAACATGGCGTACATAGGCAAATAGTCTGTGATATTTAATACTTAATATAATTATACCCAAAATGCAGTCAAGCGGGGACCGCACCCAGATGTGATCTAGCAGAGTCGAATTTTTAATGTAATTGTGAAGTCTAGTTGGCTTTGTAATAGCTAATTAAAAACCACTCGCAATCATGATGTTGTGAAGGAAGTTTGCGTTATTATTTGAATGTTCTCTTGTGAGAGCAATTTTTAAATCTGCAATAACACAATTGTTACCAATATAATTGGAGATTAGAATTCTATTGATATTTGTAATAAAAGTTAGTACATTACCAGTTGGTGGTCGGTAAATACCTAAAATTGAATACTGGGTGTTATGAATAAACATTTCATTGCAAGTGTTTCTGAGGTATTGTTTATGTCTGTTAGGTTTTCGATACTTTTATTCTTGTACTTTGAGTCTACAAATATACTTGTACATTCCCTATTGTTACATGGTAGCTATTGTACCCTGGAATGTTAAAAAATATCTTATTAATTTCATTTAACCTCTTTTGGACCACTGGGTCGAATATGTACCGTTTCCAATACACGCACTTATAACTTAATTAACCCTACAAAAACTTCAGTCATTAAGAGGTTAACCAAGTTTCAGTTAATATAATGCACGCGAATTTGTTGTAACAATTTTAGGTTAACTGTCGATTCGTCAAAGTAGTTTGGGAGACTGCGAATGTTTAGGAAAGACAGGTTGCCATTGTTGTATTTTGTGTTTAAAAAGTTGTCTACAGAGATATAAGCCGGATAGCCGGAGTTGACTACGTTTTCAGATTCACTAATTTCATTTGTTTTATTGAGAGTATTTAAAGTGTTGATCATGATGTGAAGATTACGGCAATACGGTAACAAATAATAATAGTTAAGAAAAAATAAAAATATTAAAATATTAAAAATTAAAATTTATATAATTATAAAATCTTAAAATTAACGATTATAGAATCTGAAGGACTATGAGAATAGCAAAATTAGAAGATAATAATAAGGGTTATAAAATTTTAAATTCGAAAGTTATAGTATTATAAAAAATTTAAATTTAAATTTAAATTAAAAATTAAAAATTATATAATTTTCAAATCTTAAATTTATCAGTTACAGAATTTCAAGGACTATGAGAATAGTGGAATTATAAAATCATAAGGATTATAAAATTATAAAATTTCAAGATAGCGTAAAGTTACGAAATTTTTAAATTTTTTAAAATTATTATTATATATAAGAGTAATAATGATGCATAATGATAGGTTATGTAGTGAAAGGTTTACTTAACAAGCGGGTTATGGTAGATGGTGCCGAAAGTTGTCTAAGTCATTTGAGTATGAATCGATACTCTTTGTCGTTCCTGCGTCTTACGTGCAAATACAGGGTGAGCGAAAAGTCCCTGTGCACCTGTCCACTTCCAACACAGTGCAGGTACAGGTTCACTACACTTCTTGCAGGTACACAGGGACTTTTCGCTCACCCTGTATTATGCCGTCCCGTACATAACAGAATAATTTTTTTTTTTCTTTTAACTTTTAATGATTTAGCAAAAATTTCTTATACCGTATATACTCGTATATTTATGCCGCATATATATATATATATATATATAATATATATATATATATATATATATATAAAACGGGTGTGCCATAAAAAAGGGGTACATTTTAAAAGGCAATAAAATCAACATTTGTCATTTAATTTTAATAAAACTTCTACACAATAAAACATATGTATTTATCTATAGGCAAAGAAATTTTCAGACTAAAATATAAAATAATTCAAATTCTATCAACATTTAACGAAAGCGTATGATTTTTCTACTTAACATGCAAAAATTAATTATTAAACCTTTTTAATATTTTTTTTATACAAATATTTTTTAACGTAAAATTTACCTAAAATTATTAAAAAAATTGTTCGAAATGCTTTCCTTCCATTTCAATAACTTTTTTTATTCTTGTCCGGATTATGGGAGAACTTAGCAGAGCGAGTCTCCAGGACTAGGATAAAAGATGTCGCTCATTTACGCGAGATCATCATCCAAAAATGGGAAGAGCTTCCACAGGAACAAGTAAATCGAGCCATAGATGAATTCCGGCCAAGAATAAAAAAAGTTATTGAAATGGAAGGAAAGCATTTCGAACAATTTTTTTAATAATTTCAGGTAAATTTTACGTTAAAAATATTTTATAAAAAAAATATTAAAAAGGTTTAATAATTTTTGCATGTTAAGTAGAAAAATCATACTCTTTCGTTAAATGTTGATAGAATTTGAATTACTTGATATTTTAGACTGAAAACTTGTTTGCATATAGATAAATACATATGTTCTATTGTTTCGAAGTTTTATTAAAATTAAATGACAAATGTTGATTTTATAGCCTTTTTAAAATGTACTCTTTTTCATGGCACACCCGTTATACACCTCGTTAACCTCGTTGCGGTTTCGTGCGTCGGTCTCTCTTCACACGAAGGTCAAGCTGGTGGCCCCACCTCTAGGCCTGGTTTGGCTTGGTGGAGGAGCGAGTTGCTCTCTTGCGCTCTCCACCGCACATAGCCAGGTACACCCGGCTCATCTGGTACCATCTTGAGCCAGGCATCTAGTCTTCTCTTGAAAACTTCAACTTTGACCCCTGTAACGTTTCTGAAGTCCTTAGGAAGCTGGTTAAAAAGTCTTGGCCCCCTGACAACCAAGCTATTTTCCTTCAGTGTTGAGGAGGTCCCTTGTTGGGCCTTTAATTTGGGAACATTACATATTCTGCCTTTCCTATTGTCCAGCATTGTTTGGATAGTAGTTGGGTTTAATTTGAGGTTTGGTACCAGTTTTTCGATCATTTTTCCATATGTAGATTATGGTGTACCCCTCTTCTTCTTTCCAGGGAGTACAGATTTAGTTTACGTAGTCTTTCCCAGTAGTTGAGTTCTTTGCAGCCATCAGTCTTGGCTGTGAAATGTCTCTGCATTTCTTCTAGTTATTAATTTCTTCCTTTTTATATGGGAACGTCAAAACTGAGCAGTATTCAAGTTTTGGTATGATCAGTGTTCTCAGCAGGGTAATCATTACTGTCTTGTCCCTCCTTTTGAATGTTCTTAGTACCTGTCCCGCGACTCTTTTTGCTTTGTTTATTGCTATCTGATTTCTTGTCTCGAATTTGGCATCATCGGTCATTATTACCAACAAGTCGACCGCTTTCGTGCTTCTCTGAATTTCCTGTCTACTGTATCTGGAGCATAATATGCAGTCTGTTTTATTTCCTCATTTTTACCATATCTCAAGATCTGAAATTTCTCGGTGTTAAATGTCATATTGTTGTCTTCTGACAATTTATATATTTTGTTTATGTCCTCTACAAGGCCTCCACTTCATGCTCTATAAGTTGTGATAAGCATGATCTTCCCGATCGGAATCCGTGCTGATTTTCGTTGAATCTTTCCAGTGTCTCCAAGAAGTCATAGATTTTCTCTCTCACTATTCTTTCAAATATTTTGGTGGGACGTCAAAGACACTGGTATATAGTTCTTTGCTTGAGATCTATCCCCGCCTTTATATACTGGGACAATGTTTGCTCTTTTCAAGATGCTCGGTATTTCCCCAGTGTCTAGGGATCTTCTCCATATCCAGTATAAAGGTGGAGCTCTTTCATTTTTACAGTTTTTAATTAATGGTGCGTTCCATTTGTCCGGACCTGCAGCTGAATGTGATTTCATTTGTCCTATAGCTCTCGCTACATCTTCTGGTTAAAATCAAAGTCTGTTATACATTCTCCTTGCAATTTCTCTTTGAAGAATACATCTATGTCAGGCATCGCTTTGTCACTTTTTGGGGTACTGAAGACCGATTCATACTGGGTTCTCAATGTTTCAGATATTTCTTTTAGATCGTATATTAGTTCATTATTCCCTTTCCTTAAGGGCCCGATAGTAGCGCGCGTTTTTGTTTTCCTTTTCGCAAAGCTGTAGAAATATTTTGGATTTTCCTTTATTGCTTCAACCGCCTTTTCCTCTTCCCTGTCTGTATGGCCCTTTATCAGAGTTCATATTTCCCTATCGATACTCTCCAGTTTTTCTTGTATTACTTTCCTGGCATTGTTGTCTCCGCAATTTGCTAACTTCGTCGCTACTCTCTTTCTTTTGCGGAATATTCTTCTCTTTTTCCTCTCTAGCCAATTCCTCTTTCCTTTTGGCTGTGCTTTCGGAGCATATTTTTCCAAAATTCTTAACGTCTTTTCTTCCAAGGTTGTTAGTATTTCCTCAGTTGTCTTATTCTCTAAAGCTGTTCTCCACTCTATTTGGGTCATGTGTGATCTGATTTCTTCCCAATTTATGGTCTTGGAGTTTATGTTAAAAGCCCCAAATTTGCTTCCTCCTTCCATATGTGTATTGTCTTTCAAAGTTATCGCCATATTTGTTGATGACTCATTATATTGTGGTCTGAGATAATAGTTGGGTTATTTTTATATCGGCAATGAAGTTCGTGTTATTTGTGAATACCAGATCTAGGTAGTTTTTTCCCTGGTATTTTCTGTTATCTCCTGTTATATTATATTATATTTATATATCTCAAGTTGAAACATAAATTCTGCTCGATTAGAAAACGGACAATAGATAATAGAATAACCTCAAGATTATGTGAAATAGTTTTCGAAATGTTGCAAAATATACGAGGCGTCAGGTTCGCACAGGTTTCATCACGATACAGAATGATACAGAATGACTTAGGCTAGTGTAGGCTTAGGCTAGTGTAGGATTAGGCTAATGAATATTTTCTCTAGTGTTTTTCATACAGTTACAACGCCACCCCTACGATATTACAGTAATTGAAAAAACATGGAGCCTACGAAAGAGCATATTCGACATGTGATGCTGTATGAATTCCATAAAGGATCTAACGCTAGCGAATCCGCAAAAAACATTTAAAGAGTTTATGGAAATGATGATGTGAGCGAATGGATGTGTAGGAAATGGTTTGAGAAGTTCAGAAATGGAGATTTCAGTCTGAAAGATTAATTATCAACGAATAGGAGGACCAAATGAGTTTGATGAAGAGTTGCTGAAAGCAACAGTGGAGGAAAACCCAACGGTAACTGTAAGAGGACTTGGCCTGCAACTCGGCGTTAGCAATATGACCATTCATCGTCACTTGAAGCTTTTAGGAAAAGTAGTGAAGGTTGGAAAATGGGTTCCACATGATTTGTCACAAGCGAATCTTCAACATCGAATCGATATTTGCACATCACTGCATTCTCGGCAACTGCAGGCACCGTTTTTGAATCAGATCGTCACTGGGGATGAAAAAAGGGTCCTCTATAACAATATTAAGCGTCGACATCGGTGGCTTAGCCGTGAAACAAAGCCTGAACCTCAGCCAAGGAATGGACCCCATCCAAAGAAAATTTTGCTATGCGTTTGGAGGGATATGCAAGGAATTATTCATTTTGAGCTTCTGCCAGATAACCAAACTATCACAGCTGAAGTCTACTGCCAGCAACTCCAACGACTGAAGCTGGCATTACAAGAAAAACGTCCTGCATTAATTAATCGCAGAGGTGTTCTATTCCACCAGGATAACGCGCGCCCTCACACTGCTCGAATCACCACTGCCCAATTGGAGGCATTTGGTTGGAAAAAAATGCCTCATCCACCTTATTCTCCGGACATCGCACCTTCAGACTACCATTAATTCAGAAGTCTGCAAAACCACCTTGATGGACAAAAGTTGCAATCCAGGGAAGCTATCGAAAACGAAGTGATCGCTTTTTTTAACTCGAAACCAAGGGATTTCTTTGAACGTGGCATAAAAAAACTTTTCTACAGGTGGGAGGAGGTTATAGAAAAAGAAGGGAATTATATTGATGATTAATTTGTTATTATGTCATTTAATTTTTGTTGTGAATAAACTAAAAATGCGAGCAAATTTGTCTTTATAAGTCCTTTAATTTTTGTTCTGAATGAACTAAAAAATCAAGCAGAATATATGTTACAACCTTATATATATATATATATATATATATATATATATATATATATATATAGGGAATGCCTCGGTGGTGTAGTGGTTAGCGTCGCTGACTACGAATCCATCGGACCCGGGTTCGAGACCCGACGGCAGCCAGCGCGCAGCAAAACCCAGCTGTTCATCCTTCCACACAATAAAGAAAGTGGTTGGTAGATAAAGGGTACCTAGGTAGCCTAGTGGTTAAGACGCTCTGCTGCTGATGGGGCGTGGTTCGGATTCCACGTTAAACTGTAGGTCTAAGGTGGAGTGAAAAGCTTGACCTTCGTCAGAATGAACAATTCAGGCGGAAGCTAACCAAAGGTTAACCAAAGGTGTATATATATATATTATATATATATATATATATATATATATATATATATATATATATATATATATATACCGTAAGTTTTTTTTTATTAATTTATTTTTCTTATCAACCCCATCTTCTATTACCTCGCCTCCCTTGTCTCAAATGCACCTGGCATTCCTCCATCTCTCATTAACTTCGCCTCCCCTTTATCATCCTCCATCCTCTATTTACCCCCAACTTCCCTCTCATAAATATACCCATACTATTGATGCAAACCCACAGGGAAAAACGAAAATCGATTCTAAACCCTTTCGGGTATTTAGCAATACACAACTACCCCCACCAGAATTCGAATCCAGTTCCTCTTGAATAAAAGGCGAGGGCACTAACTACTATACTACGAGAAGGTAAAAATCAGCACAACCTGGCCCATATTTCAATACCCGAGGGAACAGAAATTTTTCGTGTTAATCCCCTTCACTTCATTCAAATCTCTGGTGTAATCCCGGGGTTGCATAAATGGAATATCAATCATAAACACGCACGATTCCGCATAAAGTGAAATTACCACTTCCCCCACTACCAACATGCGAACGGAACACTTTCTTGAATAGAAGGTGAGTTGAATGAAATGCTTCCATTGGCTCGATACAGGGGGGTAAGCACAAAATACACCTCTAGATACGAAAACACTATGCTTCCCTTGGGTGTTGAAATACGCGCCAGGTTGTACTAACTCTTACCTTGTAGCACACTAGTTACTGTAGCGCCCTCGCCTTCTCGGAGATTTATTCTGTCTGCATCCGAGAGTGTACAAAGTATCAGTGAATCCATGGATATAAGTTTTTAAGCGAAATTTTTTGAGTGTAAGTGCAGTGTAGTTCACATAAACAAAAGTATAACAAGTTAAAATATATATTCAAAGTCATAAAACCAAACTCACGTGACTGACTTCCACCCAAACCAAAAAAAAAGCTTTTTTTAATGAACGATTACGGTAAAAGGTAACACGGCCATGGGTCCACATCCTATCATATTTGTATGATAGTTTATACAATTTAGCAACGACTGAAAACGAAGCAATCAGGTGTGATTTTTGTAAAAAATTACATGACTTTAACTGTATGAAGACGATAAAAACAAAAAACGTAGAGGATATCGTATGCAAATATTATGTAAAAAGGGCGTTGCAGATATAGGGATGGGCAATGCATTTATACACATCCGACTTTATGCAACTTTCATTACAAAAATAGAAATTGTAAATTTGGAAAAAACTACAAATTTCATCATCTTAGTATCTGCAAAACGTATGCAAACTACGGGAGATGCAAATACGGCAAAAATGCTGTTCCCACCACCCTCAAAGGAACACCACAGTTAAGCAGCTAAAATCACCAGAAAACAGGGTGACCAATTTTTCAGACGTAGCCAACACGATTCAATTACTAAATATAATTCAACAAATACGAAGACAATCAAGTCAACAGAATAAATGCAGAAGGAAATTACATATGATATCGGGACAGCATGTATCGAAACAGATCGAAAAGAAAGGAAAATTCTCGGAGGGTCACAGGGCAACGAAACATACACCACCAAGGGATAATGAATCTGAACTACATAAAAAGAAAACTGAAAACAAAAAAAATAGAAAAATATCCTAGCCAACATACAGGGTCTAAAACCAAACAATTCCCTGGAAAGGACTCATGCAAGAAACAAGAGCAGACTTTACATGCCTCATGGAAACTCATCTGAAGGACTGCCAGACGAACTGTGAAAACTGCAAGTTTTGTATCAACAAAAAAAAAAATAAATAAATTGACAGCTATAACGTACTTCGAGTCGACAGAACAGTAAGACGAAAAGGAGAGTGTGCTATTCATACACTAACGAATGTAGCTCCAGCTGATAAATTTATGTTCATAAAAGAAATAACAGAAAATACAAGAAAAACAACTCCTTAGATTTGGTATTCGCAAACAACATCAACCTAACTGATAACATAGAAATATCTTACCATAATATCAGATAACAACATTATTGAAATACAACCAATATAAAAACAACAGGGAGGGAAAGTACACAGATTCGAAATTTTTATTTTCACTCAATGCCTAAAAATTAGGAATGTAAGGTAATGATGTGATTGTTTAACCTCCTTCGCAACATCTAAGGTCATATGACGGTGGGGGGACCTACAGTTTTACGTGGGGTCCGAACCACGGGTCGCTACATAGTCTGGACGCAGAGGACGGTCTCCCATCCAACTACTATCTGACCCAATGTCGCTTAATTTCGCTGATCAACGGGAAGCGATGTTACGACATGACTACGACGTAGCCTATAAATTGGGAAGGTATTACACCCAACATGGAAGAAATAGACTGAAAATCCACTTTTAAGAACAAGACAACGGAAGAGATGCTAATAACTCTCGAAGAGAAGACGCTAGCAATTGCGGAGAAACATGTCCCAAAAAACCAACGAAGAGGAAAGAGAAGCAGTTTGAGAGACAAAAGTGGGCAGTGTTTCGTCAAAGAAAGAGAGTGACTGAAAAATTAAGAAACTGCAAGGACAAGATCAGAAAAATAAAAAATGACAAACTGGAGAGCATGGATTGCGTCATATAGGGTCTAATTGAGAACCATACGGAGAAAGAAGAGGACGATGCTATAGAAGCGATAAAGGTTAACTCAGAATATTTCTTCAATTTAGCTTGAAGGAAAACGAAAAATCACGCGACTATCAGACTTTTGAAGAATGAAAACAATGCATTAACCGATGATCTAAAAGAAATACTAAGAGCTGACATATAAAGAGTTCAGTATGAATCAGCTTTCAGCATCTCTAAAACTGATAAATTAATATGCTATTGGAATGCGTTCTTTGAGAAACAATTGCAAGGGAAAGTATAATAGACTTTCACTTCACAACAGATGATATCACACAAGCCACAGGGAACTAAAAGCATACCCAGCAGCAGGCCTGGGCAAATGGAGCATTACACTGATTAAAAACTGTAAGAATGAAATCGCTAAGCCCCTATATTGGATATAGAGAAGATTACTTGACACGGGAGAAATACAGAGCATCCTGGAGAGAGCGAACATACCAATTTATAAAGGATAAGATCAATTTGAGGCAAAAAACTACACGTCAGTGTTGCTGACATCTCATCTCGCCAAAATATTTGAAAGAATAGTTACAGAAAAAATCTGACTTTTTGGAGACTCAGAAAAAATTAAATGATAACCAACATGGATTTCGGTCAGGAAGATCCTGCCTATCACAACTAATGGAACTCTATAACAACATTATTGATGCACCCGTAAACAGTGAAAAATATAATGTGAAATACGTAGACTTTACCAAGACGTCAAGATGGAATCAGCACATAAACTGAAATATATGGGAATAGCAATAAAAGTAGGAAACTGAATATATACATATAATAGTGAGTGGCAGCAAGTCGTTGCAGTCCAAGGAATATCTTTATCAAAGTCAGAGATCCACAGCTCAGTACCACAATGAACAGTATTATTTCCATTACTATTCATAATCATGCTAACGGATATAGATGATGAAGTTACCAATGATAGCACAATAACATTCTTTACTAATGACACAAACATTATTGGAAAAATAAGAAACCCAGATGATACAGAATCTCTACAAACAGACATGAGCGGACTCTACAATTGGTCAGAAAGCAACAATATGAAATTCAACACAGAAATTTCAACTATTAAGGTACGGAAAAAAGGAAGGAACTAAAATCCCTGGAATACTTTGTTCCAAATGGACAGGAAAATCAGGAAAACTCAACCAAAAGATTTAGGATTTATAATGACTGATGACGCAAAATTTGAAACCCAAAATAAGGTAGCAGTAAACGAAGCAAGATGAATAACTAGACAGATATTGAAAACCTCTAAAAGGAGGGACAAGAATATAATGATTCTTCTTTTGAAAACACTGATCATACCCAAGTTGGAGTATTGTTCAGCCTTAACATCCCCATATAAAAACGAATACATTGGTCAACTAGAAAGGATTCATAGAAGCTTCGCATCGAAGATCAATGGATGTAAAGAACTAAATTACTGGGAAACATTATGTGAATAAAATTTATATTCGCTGCTGGAAAGAAGAAGAGAAAGTACACCATTATTTACAGATGGAAACTAATGGAGAAACTAGTCCCTAATCTCACTTTGAACCCTATAACCACTCACACACCAATGGAAAGTAGGGAAGGAAGACTGTGTTGTGTTCCCAAACTAAAGGCTAGACAGGGAACATCCTCAACCCTGAAAAAAATAATTTTGTTGTCAGAGGTCCAATTCTGTTCAACCAGCTGCCCAAGGAAATACGGGAGACGACTGGTGTAGTGATGGAAATCTTCAAAAGAAGACTGGACACCTAGCTCAGAACAATACCAAATGCCGGGAGTATCTGGCTATGTGAAGTGGAGAGCGCAAGAAACCAACTCAGGTCAACTCGAGAGGAGGGGCAACGATCCTGAGAAATAATCGCACGAAACACCTGAAAGGTTGAAAGGTGTACAGGGTGTCCCGTAAGTCTGGACCCATAGGGAAAAATAATAAAATTAAAAAATAGTCAAAAAATTTATTACATAATCTGTTCAAAGTGTCCGCCGTTGTGTCGCACACATAGTTGAAGACGTAATCTCCACTGCGACAGCACTTTCTGAATCACAGTCGCAGAAATTTCTTGACACGCCTCCACAATGCGTGCTTTAAGGTGGAAAATGTTCTGAAGTTTGACCTCGTACACTTTGGCTTTCAAGTGGCCCCACAAATAAAACTCCAGCGGAGTAAGATCATAATAAAAAAATAATAAAAATAATAATAAAAATAATAAAAAAATATATTATAAATAAATTTTTGGACTATTTTGTAATTTTATTATTTTTCCCTATGGGTCCAGACTTACGGGACACCCTGTATATACAGAAGGCTTTAGAAATTATCAGACTTTTTTTTAAATTCACAATAATATCTTTTGTTTTAATTAACCATATTGTTATTATAACACATATGTATTGTCGTACTGACCACGAAATATGTTAGTTTGAAGAAATGTTTCTTCACTGCTAATTTTTCAGATAAACTTAATGTTAATTCCATTCAACCAAAATTAAAGTAACAAAATTCTTTAGTTAATACTATAATACACTCAAAATTTGGTCCTTTAGGACTAATTCAAGTAATATGTGTATTATTTTTGTTGTACCGTTAGTACTTCTACATAACTTAAATATGCTGATGAACTGTACTAAAATACATGAAATGACAGATGCCTTACCAAACTCAGAAAATTGATTTAAAACGTTTCTGATTCACTGTAACAAAACTGTTTTGTTACACTTTAAATTTATTATTTTAGGAGTACTTTAAATACTACGTGAATTACTTTTGTCTAACTGTACTCTTATCATCTAAGCCGTACATCTATTGTATTTTCATTATTTGATGTACTCGTATATACATATAATAGATGAACATTATATCGATATATATTAATATATTATATATATATATATATATATATATATATATATATATATATATTACAGTATATATATATATATATATATATATATTACTGTATATATATATATATATATATATATATATATATATTAGGGTAGTCCAAGAAATAAGTTTTATTTTTGTACTTCCTCAAGACTGCCCTTGTTTGAAATCATAAAAGGATAATTACTACAAAAAATGAGCTCATTCCGACTATATTTAGAGGTCGCTACAAAATGAATAATGTTTTTTTAAATTAAAAAAATAACGAAATTTGACAAAGGAACATGCAGATAGCTTTTAATTCTGTAAAGACGGTTTAGAGAGGGGTAGGAAACATTCGTCGATGGGTCTCAACAATGCCGAGAAGGAATTGTTTTTGCTGCTCATCTTTGGTAAGCGTTGTATTGTACTGTTGAATAAGAACAATCGCTCTCTTTGCAGAGTCATTGACAACCTTCACCTTCAATGCTCTTTCTTTCAACAACTCGTAGTTGTCGTTACTTGGCCAATCACTTGGTGGTTTCAAAAGAAACTCTTGAGCAATCTTCTTTCTGTTTTTATCCAGTACATCGAAGAGTTGAGCCATCTTCTCGCTGACGTAAGTTTCCAATGGGTTTGCTGTTTTGAATAGCTTTGAATTGAGGCGCTTCAAACCTTTCGCTTTTGCAGGAAGAGATAATTTTTTAACCATATTTTCTTTTACTTTGCTGTCCAACCTATCGTCAAAAAGTGACAGTACAATCAGCTCTTCCGAGAAGTACCAGAGATGTCTCTTAAATGCCTTGAGTGCAATTTCAGCCAAAACCCTGTTTGGATAAGTCTCCATAACTGTTAGAAAAGCTAGGTCGTTTCTAGGGGCTCTCACTGCCAAGGGTGCTTCATGCCAATATTTACTATAAACAAGTGCCACAAAGAGAGAAAAATCTTTCAGACCCTTTTTTACATGAGCAGTAAGTTTCATTTGCTCCTGGAAGAGAAAGAGCTTCAAAGCATAGGTAGCTTTTGCCATCCAGCGAGCCTGATAAAGAGCTGCTGGAGCTCTGATGTTGTACTTCTTAGGCAAACTTCCTCCCAGAAAAATTAGAAAAAGATTGAGGAATTCACTGTAGTCATCTCTTGAGAAGTTACTGTTCTGAAGAGCGTCGGAGAGGTACTATATCATCGCTTGACAAAGTTCCCACAAGTTTCCTTCAAAAAGTTCCATTCCTGCTGATATAAAGTTTTCTTTATTGATAACTGGCCATTGTGCCATGAATCGCTTAAACAATGAGACTTGTGGTCCTTTCGAAGAGTCAAGAATACTAGAAAATACGTTAGCCAAAACGACTTCATACACATGATGACGACATGCTATCCACGTCAGAGAGCGACGTACAGCTCTCTCTATCAGGGTACAAGCTCCAGACATCAGCCCAGGATTTGATGCTTTGTATCAAATACAAGCCCCTGCAACTGGTTTCTCAAGCCCCACTCACCCAACATCATGAGGCAGACATCAGCTTGTGCTTGTCCCGTTCCGTGAGGGATGAGTGGAACACCAAGTAGTTTATCTTCTCCTCCTGAAACAACGATTGCGATGTGGTCCACATTTTCATGTCTCCCTGTTATATCAGGAAGCAATTTCCGATCCCAGTGAAGCAGAAGCGGAGTGCCAGGAGAAAAGCTTGATTTTTCAGCAGTTGCGATAGTTTCACGAGCTTTAATTCGAGATCGACGAATTGTACTTCGAGAAAATGACATTGAGCCCAGATCATGGCCAAGAGACTTGGCTGATGCTGCAATAACAAAGACTGCATTGCGATCGTTTAGATTAACACGGTCGAGTGCCTGGGCTACCTCATCTGAGATTACTGTTTTCTTGCATTTGGAAGGAGAGTTCGATGATGATGTAGCTGGACGACACGATGCATCAGAATCCGTGGACAAGGAGGAAGAATCCACATCAGTTATCACTTTGTCAGATGCCATAAGTTGATATTTCTTTTGTTTTTCATCGTCGCTTCGCTTTTTTCTATTATATTCTTCTCGTTGCCTTTTCTGATCCTCCTTTTAGCCAAGGCTCGATCAGTGCGTCCAAAACTGGCGCAGGAACGATCTTCTCTCTGCTTGATAAGGAATTCTTTGTCCTCTTCGTTAGTTATTATCTTTAAGGCATCTGCTCTGGCGACATCGAAAATGTCTTCAAGATCAGCATTGAATACTGCCACATTCATTTGTATGCCTTTTGAGGATGACTTCCTATTTTCCTTTAGAATGCAATATTGTTCGAATAGTTTTCTCAGTTTCCTCTCAGCATTGGCCGATCTTTGAGTAGGAATCCTTGCTTTATCCCAGATATAAAGAACAGCAGAGACAGTCTCCTTCAAACTTGTAGTGACTGTTCGTTTTTCCTCGATGTGATGAAATAAGAACTTGCTTAACACTTCACGCTTTGAAGGTAATCGCGAGGTTAAAAGTTCTTTTCTAGGTTTTCCAATGAGCAAGGTACTGGCAGAACTTCGGGTCGGCCGTTTGGCGTCCACCATGACGATGAATGACTGTAACAAACAGAAAACAAATCAATATTTTAATAACTTACATTTATAACTATATAATAAATAACTTATAATTTATTAGTCTCTTTCCCACAATGAAGTAAAAAATGAAAAGAAAAGAACATCACCTAAAATCGCATATTTTAAACGCGGCTCCCTCCATTCTAATGTATATTTATTGTATAATATACATAATAAGACTATATTATATATGGATATGCTACATATATTTTATACATATGTAATTATATGCAAAGAATATTTAATATATACACACTAGTTTATAATTTATATACATTTCAGTATATATGCATGTAGCAGCTTTGTAGCAAATATTCTAAAATAATTCATAATATGAATAGTCAACATTTATATATACATATATATTTAATTAGATTTTTACTTACCAAACATAAACAGGGTTTATTTCTGCTTTATCACGAAATCAATGTTTCACCCACATCATACAGCTGCCTACTACACACTGCATTAAGAGGCTCCACATTTCCAGCCTTTGCTTGTCAAAATCTGCAAACTCAGGGTGAATCAAGTCACTGCTTGAGTCAAGGTCACTCAACCCAAGACGAATTAATATGTGGGTTTTGTACTTTGTATATTGTGTATCCTTTGCAGCCACCTCTCGTAACCTAGATTAATATATATATATATATATATATATATATAATATATATATATATATATATATATATATATATATATATATTACACACACATACTTGCACATATGCACACATACACAAGGAATTACCCAAACCAATATAATTCCAGTAAGAAAAATGCTCAATTTGTAGCGACCTCTAAATTTGAAGTTTGAAGTTTTATCATACTATCTTGGACCACCCCAATATATACAATACATACATACATACTGTATACATACATACATACATACTGTATACATACATACATACATACATATATATATATATATATATATATATATATATATATATACACACAGAGCGATATTAACCCCTATATATATATATATATATATATATATATATATATATATATATATATACAGGGTGTCCCGTAAGTCTGGACCCATAGGGAAAAATAATAAAATTACAAAATAGTCCAAAAATTTATTACATAATCTGTTCAAAGTGTCCGCCGTTGTGTCGCACACATAGTTGAAGACGCAATCTCCACTGCGACAGCACTTTCTGAATCACAGTCGCAGAAATTTCTTGACACGCCTCCACAATGCGTGCTTTAAGGTGGAAAATGTTCTGAAGTTTGACCTCGTACACTTTGGCTTTCAAGTGGCCCCACAAATAAAAATCATAATAAAAAATAATAAAAAAATAATAATAATAAAATAATAATAATAACATAATAAAAAATATATTATAAATCCCTATGGGTCCAGACTTACGGGACACCCTGTAATATTATATATATATATATATATATATATATATATATATATATCGGTTAATATCGTTCTGCATCCGACAGCTTTGATTCTTTCTAAAACGCAGCTTAATTTTACAGCAGAGCTCTTATGTTTTTGTTTATGCCTATTATTTTCTGATATACAGTACATTTACTTCACCCTCAAAACTATCGTGTTATTTTAACCCAACTTACTGTCAAAAAATCTCCGAACCATTTAATAGTTACAACATTTCTTAATTCGGTAGTTTTCAAAATAAGGAAACTGTTTTGGACTCTTATTATTTTTAAAATTACCCCTCGAGTAATGTAGTGATCTTAACTACTTAATGGGACGGAACTTATTTGATACCAATTTTGGTGAAAATAACTAAATAATTTTTATATATGAAAGGAATATATTATTTTAACTTAAAATATAATATCTCTCCGCAAGCCATTAAATATTTAGTTCTCAAAGTTTGAGGCGATACTAAGTTTTGTCATAGCACGATGTTACTAATTTTGGTTACTATGTAGTTGTGCGGCTACCAGGTTTTTTGACCGAGTCGAAAGCCACGCCCATTTGATTCGTGATACCAATTAGGGTGACTCTTATGCTTGGGTTAGGCGTACTCTAGATTAGGTGGTAGCACAAGATTGGTTAGCAATTTCGCACGTTATCAATTTCCCGCCAATCAGGGAATATTTCGACTCGTAATCGGGGTTTTCGATTATGCCAAAAAGCATGTGGCTACAAACTACAAACCATAATTTTCTATGTGAAGGACAGTAAAATGAAGTATTCCACGCACTACATTGATCCAAAATGCAACTTTCATTTCAAAATAAAACCAACATGGAAAAAAGTGAAAAAGCATTTTTTTTTTAGTTTATCGTCGTAATATGATTCTGTATTTACTTTACAAGACTGAAAATGTTATTTTTACATATATAATTTGAGCATGTTTCATCAAAGTATCGATTAGCACAAAAAGTGATTGGCAACTTTTGAATACTCTTCTTAAAGTATCTGAAAAAATTTAAATAATTTCTGCATTATTTGACCACGATTGTATATATATTTTATTTATATATGTAGGGGATGGTGATGATGATGATGTTTGTCTATCTGTCTGTTCTATGTTCGTTTATACATGCCTAAACGGCTACGGCAACCTGCATCAAATTTAGTATACACATTAAGGGAGAACCAGGAAAGGTTTTAGTAGCACATCTGCTCCTCCCAGTTACCCGCTAGGTTGTTTCGGAAAGCTTTTGGTGTGCAAGGCCCAGCGTGTGTTCTAGTGTGTATATATATACTATATATACACACCTAGATTTACTTTTTATAATTTTACCTCATAGGTAAATTCATCCGTTAAAACATATAATTTCAGCACGTATATACTGCACGCAGTATAGTGTATTATTCTATGGACAACAATGAAAGCCATGCCACTGAAAATATAATATAAAACACTAAATACAAGCAAATGAGTTAATCTGACAGTCCTGCTATGTTTCTTAGTAACTGTTATAGGAAAAAATTAATGCCATATTTAGTTTTTAATCATTTTTATGTTGTTTTTTTTTGAGTTTCTGAAATACTCGATTATTCATCTTGACGAAATGTCGAAGATTTCCTAAAATTTATACTACATCAACTATTTTTCTCAAACGGGAATGATTTTATAAATTGGTTGAGCGGCTGATTAACAGGAATATATATTAATCGGTGATTCGATTCACGAAATGATTGATTAATCGGACTAATTAATCGACGAGTCTTAACCGCCTTAATACGTAAATATATATGCGATATGCGAATATATATAAATAAATAAATGAAATATATATATATATATATATATATATATATATATATATATATACAGGGTGTCCCATAAGTCCGGCATCATAGGAAAAATTCATATTTTTCTATTTCTACAAACCATAATTCATATTTTTCTCTTTCTACAGGCTATAATGTCTGTGAGCAAGGAAGAACGAATCCGGATAATTCTACTCAGAGGAAATCGGAGTCAAAGAGAGGCCGCTGCTGAATTTAAGAGACTGCATCCAGACCGCGAGTCAATAACAGAGTTGTGTTAGCAGATTTGTTGCAGAGTTTAAGGAAACAGGATCCATAGAAGATAAACCACGCAGTGGACCTTCAGGGAGGTCCACTGACGATGATACAGCGACTGCTATCCTGGCTCATTTTAACAGAAGTCCCAATAAGTCTCTTCGGCGATTGTCCGCCGAAACATTTGCGGCAGCGCATTACTGGGGCATGTAACACCATTACTACTGACATCATTCACCGTGTGCTTGCTGACTGGGTATCACGTCTGAATTTGTGTATTGAAAACAATGGTGGACATATTGAGCACGTTCTGTAAATAAAAGCTTTTGTTTTGCCTTTTTTTATTATTTTTCCTATGATGCCGGACTTATGGGACACCCTATATATATATATATATATATATATATATATATATATATATATATATATATATATATATATATATGAGGCGTCGCGAGTACGAGGGGCGAACTCACCAAACCAGTTTTGAGATAGACGTGTTTAAACTTTGTGACTATTGTGTACGAAGGGCACATAGCGCAAATACACGCATTGAAAATAATTACATTACGAGGTGGGTATTTGGCTACACCAAGGTGTCTGTAGATGGGGAGGGTTTAACTATCCATTCTTGGAACAATCGCAAAATCGTCAATGTGGCGAGTTTGCCCCTCAATTACGATTACATGCCACACTTATACGATTACAAAAATATTTAATGTAATCGATTACAATCATGATTACATGACATGTAATCACGATTACAATCGTGATTACTTTTAAATAATCCTGTATATTCTTTTGATTTCTTAGTAATAAAGAGATGATACACATTACACATTAATGCCGAAAACCATTGTGTGGAAATTGAGCGATATCTCATGTGTGATGTGGTCACTATATTTTCCCCAAGGTTGTAATTCTAAGCATTCATTCATAAGTGTCGTAGAAGCTTTTATACTGGTCCTGCTGTGTGCTGTAGATGGACAAGCATACTCGTATAATTCTAGTACTGTGACACTTTTTATGACTAAGAAACTTTACCAATAAAGTAGTTAATAATTTATGAACGCATTGAGCCATACAAATATTTGGTTTGGATGGCATAACCAGTGCTGAAAATGACCCGAATACCATAGAAATTGCGTTAAGAGAAATAATGAAGTATTTATATACAGTATATATTTATATCTTATTACAATTACGGCTCAGTGGCAGTGTGAATTGATATCATGTATAGAATTTTTATAATGGAAATTCAATATGAACTTACTTATGCATTTTAGACTCTTTACATATAGGTTGCATGGTCATCAAAATCTAGCATGCCGAAATTCCCCCTACTGATGAAGTTAATGTAGAATGCAGATTGCTGAAGTTTTTGGTTAATATGCAGCAAATAGCCCCACCTCGACTTTTGGTACGAAAGTTAGTTATTAGGATATGTTTTCATGTGCTTTCCTCAGAAATGCCATTCATTTGTCCCGCATTTAATTGAAAGTACGAAAAAATTCGTTTTTTTTCCGTTTTATTTTCAAGCATTTCTGAATAAAGCACATGAAAACACACCCTAATAACTAAATTTTGCACCCGTAAAATGTATGTTATACCTACCTAACCTAACCTAACCTAACCTACCTAACCTAAATGAAGGGATTACCATTATACCCCATTATGGTACTTAGGTATTATCGGAACTACCAAACTGTTTATTATGTATTTTTGCTCCCGTCATTTTCGTTTAAACAAACGAAAATATCACAACTTAACCTAACCAATCATCAAGGGTGTACAGTTGACCTAACCGGGCATTCAGGTTAATTGAATGCCCGGTTAGGTCAACTGTACGTCCTTGATAATTGGTTAGGTTAAGTTGTGATATTTTCGTTAGTTTAAACGAAAATGACGAGAGCAAAAATACTTAATAAACAGTTTGGTAGCTCCGAACTACCAAACAGTTTGATAGTTCCGAACTACCAAACAGTTTGATAGTTCCGATAATACGTAAGTACCCGATTACCATTTATCCATTTGCAACACTTTAACCTAGCCTAGGTCACAACTTTCACAAATCTCACTGCCATGTTTGGTTCATTAAGGCGTGTCTGTAATTGGTTGTTTTTGAGTGATTAATAGCCTACTATTGGTTAAAAAAGGTGCACTGTGATTGGTCGCCCACACATTTCCAGAAAATTGTCTGAGAGCGAGGATGTCTTATGCCTAGTGGCAGGTCGCGAAACAAAAAAAATGGTTAAAACTTAAAAAATCAATAACTTCGTTAATGTTGAATTCCGGGGGTCTGGCTTTCAAAAATTTATTCCATTACTGAATACTACCGAATGCTAACATCAAAAATTATGCATTCGAGGTGGGGCTATTTGCTGCATGTTAACCGTTTACTCTGAATATTAAAGATAAAAATAAAATACAAATTGCTTTTCATTGCAAAATTAAATGACCATTTAATTTGAAGTTAAATGACGATTTAATGTCGAAGTGCTCAAAAACGACAGACTTTACTGTTGCCATGTCTGAAATAATCAAATATTACTGGAAGAGAAAAGAAAGATACAGAAAGATAAAGAAAGATAATTCACTATTGAGAAAATTATTAAATATCAAAGTAATCAAAAAGGTAATCATGATTGCGATTACATTATTAGTACAATCGACTACGATTACATTGCACAAGAAAGGAATGTAGTCGATTACGATTACTAAAAAATGTAATCGATTGTAGTTCAATGCCATTACGGATTACGATTATCCCATGTCGAATTATATACACACACACCTTTCATATGTTCCGTGCGATGATTCCTCATTTCATACACATATATATATATATACACATATATACACATATATATATATATATATATATGAAAATTATTTCACATATATATATATATATATATATATATATATATATATATATATATATATATATATATATATATATATATATATATATATATATATATATGAAAATTATTTCACGAAAGTAACACGTGAAAAATATTTATGATGAATAAAACCACGAAGGAAAGGAAACACAGAATGGTGCTCAAGCGCTTTCGTCTAATAACATCCTCAGGAACACTGCAGTAAATAAAGAGTTCAAGACTATATACAGGTTACAAAAAAAAAAAAATATATATATAATAAATATAGAAATAAAAATTGTGGGAGGAGCATACAAATTTGTAAGGAAAACGACCAATTTTAGCACTTTGCCCGAATTCAACACCAGATCAAATTTTATAGTTAATGCCTGAATGATATATAGGTCACAAAAAATATAAACAAAAATATATATAAAAATAAATTGAAAAATAAAAATTGTAAGAGGAGCATACATATTTATAAGGGAAAACTACCCACGTTTTAGCACTCTGCCCTTCTTGTCTAAATCCTTTCTGAACGAATTCAACACAAGATCAAATGGCTTGTTTACAACCAATTTTATAGATAAGGCCTGAATGATATATAGGTCACACAAAAAAAAAAATATATATATATATAAAACTAAATTGAAAAATAAAATTGTAAGAGAAGCATACAAATTTATAAGGAAACACTACCAAAGTTTTAGCACTCTACCCTTCTTGTCTAAATCCGTTCTGAACGAATTCAAAACAACGAGATCGAGTTGAAAGAGACCTTTGCTCATGTTAAAGTTATTTGTAAGTTGGATAATAGCAGACTCAAGAATATTTCTATTAACAATGTTGCTGGAGTGAAACAAAATTGAAGCATTATTCCAATCAATACAGTGGGATAACTCTGACAAGTGGACAAAAGGGCACTGGACGACTGTCCCGTTCTAACGGAATATTGATGCTGTTTCACACGCGTGTGCAAATCCATTCCCGTTTGACCAATGTAAAAGGAATCACATTGTTTACAACCAATTTTATAGATAATGCCTGAATTATTGGTAGGGCTGTTTTTTACTATGATATTTTTCACAATATTGTTATATGAAAATACTACATTAATATCCAAAAGTTTAAGTACATTAGCAATGCCTAAAAAGCCTGGGAAAAATGGAAGTACTAAAATATTCTTTGACAAAGTGCGAGTGTTATTATTCACACGATAGAAGGTTCGTTTTGCCTTGTTAAGACAAGATTCCATAAACGTAGGTGGGTAGCACAGATCACTTCCAATACCGTTGATTTTTTCCAATTCGGCATCGATGTATTCCGGAGTGGCGATCCTAAGAGCGCGGAGAAACATTGAAGAAAATATGGCCTTCTTAATGGGGGTGTCATGTACGTAGGACAAATTGTTTGTTTTTTCCGATAGATACTAAACTTAAAACCTTGGCTTTCCCTATGTACACGCAGATCCAAAAAGGGATTGAGTTGTCTTGTTCCACCTCTAAAGTAAACTTAATGAAGGGGACTTGATGATTTAACTGAAGGAGGAAGTTATCCAGGTCACGATTCATGGGCCAGATACACAAAATATCGTCGACGTACCGCAACCATGGGATGCCAACCTCAAGGATTCTCGGAATGTAAGTAATTTCGAAAAATTCCATATAAATATTAGAGAGAAGGGGCGACAAGGGGTTGCCCACGGCCATCCCAAAAACCTGTTGATAATACTCGCTATTGAAAGTGAATTTACAGTCTTTGATGCAAAGCTTAATAAGTTCCAAAACAATGTGTGCAGGTAGTGGCAGGTCGTACTTATGTAATTCTCGGGAGAGAAAGTCAAGCATATCGTCAATCGGCACTTTTGTAAACAATGAACAAACATCAAAACTGATCAATCTATCGTTTGTTTCAGTGCGTACATTATTAAATTTTTCAGTGAGATCCATGGAATTTTTTTAAATGTGGATCAGAGATAGTTCCGAGAATGGTGGACAAGACTTTGACAAGCCATTTGGAGAGTTTATAGGTAATAGAGCCCACCGAGCTAATAATAGGGCGCATAGGGTTGCCAGGTTTGTGGGTTTTAGTAAAACCGTAAAGGTAGGGAAGAGAAGGTGAAGTGGACATGAAAAGCGGAATTAAGTCCTTATGATCTTTGAGAATGCGTTTCAAGCCACTATTGAATGATTTGATGACGTCATCCTGCGGGTTCTTCCCAAGTTTTCTCTATGTGGCCGGGTCCTGGAGAAGCTCGTTCATCTTTCTAATGTAGACTACTTTGTCCATAATAACTATGGTGTTAGCCTTGTCTGCTTTAGTAATATGGAGCTCACCATCTTTTTTTAATTGTGAGAGGCTATTGCGAAAACGTTTAGGAAAGTTATCTTCGTAAGTACTATTCGCAGCACTAGAGACAAGGCCTTTAACTATGTTAACCAAAGACTGAGGAAGATTACACTGTTTTTCAAAACAAGCGAGACTATAACAAATTTGTAAAGCAGAAGGTTTTTTAACAATAAAAAAGGACACCAAATCCAAGGGCACTTTTTGCATCGTCACTAATGTTTTTCGAAGAAAGGTTCAAAACACATTTCGAGCTTGCTTTTTTACTCCACTGACTGTTTCGAATGAGACTTTTAATTTTGCGATCCAAAATGTTACGAAGTAAAGAAGTTCTCCGATGCAACTCGTTGTAAATTTCATCAAACAAAGGTTGGATCCACAGTTGGGGAATAACGGTCACAAAATTATGTTTGGCAATGCGTAAATTTTTGAAGGTGGACCACTCATTTTGTCTGATGACTCTGTGCTACCCAACTGCGTTTATGGAATCTTGTCTTTACAAGGCAAAACGAACCTTCTATCGTGTGAATAATAACACTCGCACTTTGTCAAAGAATATTTTAGTACTTTCATTTTTCCCAGGCTTTTTAGGCATTGCTAATATACTTAAACTTTTGGATATTAATGTAGTATTTTCATTAATACTGTTTCGAATGAGACTTTTAATTTTGCGATCCAAAATGTTACGAAGTAAAGAAGTTCTCCGATGCAACTCGTTGTAAATTTCATCAAACAAAGGTTGGATCCACAGTTGGGGAATAACGGTCACAAAATTATGTTTGGCAATGCGTAAATTTGTCTTTACAAGGCAAAACGAACCTTCTATCGTGTGAATAATAACACTCGCACTTTGTCAAAGAATATTTTAGTACTTTCATTTTTCCCAGGCTTTTTAGGCATTGCTAATATACTTAAACTTTTGGATATTAATGTAGTATTTTCATTAATACTGTTTCGAATGAGACTTTTAATTTTGCGATCCAAAATGTTACGAAGTAAAGAAGTTCTCCGATGCAACTCGTTGTAAATTTCATCAAACAAAGGTTGGATCCACAGTTGGGGAATAACGGTCACAAAATTATGTTTGGCAATGCGTAAATTTTTGAAGGTGGACCACTCATTTTGTCTGATGACTCTGTGCTACCCAACTGCGTTTATGGAATCTTGTCTTTACAAGGCAAAACGAACCTTCTATCGTGTGAATAATAACACTCGCACTTTGTCAAAGAATATTTTAGTACTTTCATTTTTCCCAGGCTTTTTAGGCATTGCTAATATACTTAAACTTTTGGATATTAATGTAGTATTTTCATATAACAATATTGTGAAAAATGTCAGTAAAAAATAGCCCTACCAATAATTCAGGCATTATCTATAAAATTGGTTGAAAACAATGTGATTCCTTTTACATTGGTCAGACGGGAAAGGATTTGCACACGCGTGTAAAACAGCATCAATATTCCGTTAGAACGGGACAGTCGTCCAGTGCCCTTTTTGTCCACTTGTCAGAGTTATCCCACTGTATTGATTGGAATAATGCTTCAATTTTGTTTCACTCTAGCAACATTGTTAATAGAAATATTCTTGAGTCTGCTATTATCCAACTTACAAATAACTTTAACATGAACAAAGGTCTTTTTCAACTTGATCCCGTTATTTTGAATTCGTTCAGAACGGATTTAGACAAGAAGGGTAGAGTGCTAAAACTTTGGTAGTGTTTCCTTATAAATTTGTATGCTTCTCTTACAATTTTTATTTTTTAATTTCGTTTTATATGTATATTTTTTTGTGACCTATATATCATTCAGGCCTTATCTATAAAATTGGTTGTAAATAATCCATTTGATCTTGTGTTGAATTCGTTCAGAAAGGATTTAGACAAGAAGGGCAGAGTGCTAAAACGTGGGTAGTTTTCTCTTATAAATATGTATGCTCCTCTTACAATTTTTATTTTTCAATTTATTTTTATATATATATATTTTTTTTTTTTTTTGTGACCTATATATATCATTCAGGCATTAACTATAAAATTTGATCTTGTGTTGAATTCGGGCAAAGTGCTAAAATTGGTCGTTTTCCTTACAAATTTGTATGCTCTTCCCACAATTTTTATTTCTATATTTATTATATATATATATATATATATATATATATTTTTTTTTTTGTAACCTGTATATAGTTTTGAATTCTTTATTTACTTCAGTGTTCCTGAGGATGTCATTAGACGAAAGCGATTGAGCCATTCTGTGTTTCCTTTCCTTCGTTGTTTTATTCATCATATATATATCAGGGGCGTATATTCAGGGTGTGCTAGGTGTGCTCCGCACACCCAATAGATTTTCTGTAAATTAATATTTAATTAACCCTTTGTCTCCCTCTCTCAACTTTAGTCGAGACGAAAAAGATGTCCTAGCCCTTAATTCCGTGCTCGACTGTTACACTAGTCGAGATGAGAAATGAGCTACTTCAATTCAGTTGTTCGGATTGTCTTCATAACCATTCGGTAAAATTTTGGTACTGAGCGATAGAAGCGTCTGTAGAACTTGCTTGAGGCGCGAAATTTCAGTATTGCGGTGCGGCGATATATATATATATATATATATATATATATATATATATATATATATATATATATATATATTCTTCTTCCTTACTATGGGAATATAAATTTACGTTTACCCGATGCCAAATCAAATGGAAAAGGGAGAGAGCGAGGGATCAGGGCGGAGAGTGTGCGGTCTGTGGACAGAACACTCTCCATATATGGTAAAGTGGGCAGAGACTATGTTGCCATGGCCGGCGTCAGGTTCATATGCTTAACATATTACACTGCTTATACATGTGAAGCAAAAAAGTTCCTTATATGAGGATGTTATTGCTCACTATTTTTCTCCAAAAAGAAGACTTGAGTTTATGTGTAAATAAGTTCGATGCTTAAAGGAGCCCGTAGGAAATTGGTGTTAGAGTTTTTACAGTTCACCTAAATTCTCCAAGTGTTTAGTGTAATATTGAGAAGGTGGATTGCGTATGCTTACCATATTACTATTAAGATTTATTAATAACTAAGTTAACATGAATTTCAGTTATTAATTTTACTCCACATGATATTCCGCACACCCAATTTACACAGTCACCATCCGCCACTGATATATATATATATCTATATATATATATATATATATAATAATACTGTATATATTTTTTTATGCTTCACATGGGACCACATTAAGAACAACTTATACATTTATCCTTTTACGAACTATTTTCATTGAATTTTTATTTTTATTTTTTCTGCCTCCTTTAACGGACGCTTCGCGTACTTATTAAAATGTAACATCCTTCCCCGTTCATTGACATATCTCATCCGCCCTTCTTTTGTGAGGTATTTGCTCTTCTCACACCTTCACATTCATATGCGCATATTTGTATCCAGTTTCGTTTGGCACGCCTTTATCAACGCCACAAACTTTGCTCCGAGGAATTTCTCGCGTCACATCATTCATTCACCCGATTCGTTCATTCCTTTTCAGACAACCTAATTTTCTGATTCCTCTCCGGAACTAAAATAATACTTTACAATGTTAAATTTCATACCACGCAGACACGAATAGCTCACACCGGAACGAGTCATTTGGAAGAGGCATTTATTTGTTTGTGCTTATTTCTTGTAATGTTTGACGACTATCTCAAACTCTCGTTTCCTGTGTCATAATTGCATTTGTATAAAAGGATTGATTTATATATTATTCAATTCATATACAAATAAGTATTAGACTTTAATTATGATATTACCAATAAATATGAAAGAATACTGAATCTGAATGTTGAAAGATCTTGAAAAGTGATTTACGAAAATACATGAATATATGAGGGTTATATGTCACGGGAGTATACATTATATATCCATGGTTTTCTACTTGTGTAAATAATTTTACCTTTTTTCCGTCTGAATTTCCATCTGCATTATTTCCAACAATATCGTCTACGACACGGTAATACGTGAACAAATCTTTTTTGACCTCGATTAGCACTTCGCGGACTGCTCTTCTGAAAACTATAACTTTTTTCAAAAGAAACTACATCACATGCACTTCACATCAAAAGATAGAGGACGTCGTCGTCGCGAATAATTTGGTGTAACCCTCGAACAAATTCGTTCACTATAAAAATATTTAGAACAAAGTTTATGTGGCCAAAAAATTGTTCAGCTAAGTAATCCGGCCGTCCGCGTGACGCTGGAAGGAGTTTAGTCGTCGAGAGTTTTAAGCTCTGCCCAGCGTCACGCCTCTTGTCGGCAGCATGCCAAAACAAAATTTCGGCCATTTTATAATTTGTGTTGTTTGTGGTGAAAAATAAATAATTTTTGGCATCCAGTCAGACCACGCTTGTACAAAATTTTATACTCTTGTAAAATCGAGGAAAAGCCAGTCAGTTCAAAAATTTGCAGAAATACCACAGCCATAAAATTTTTGGGCTCGCATCCAAAGCTAGTAGTACCAAAGTTGTGAAGCTGCACTCAAAATATACAGTAAGTGGTTCGTGAACTTAAAAAATATTAAATTATCACTGGCTTAAAAACTTCTGCACAAAAGGCGTAGTCTACAAAAATCATGGACTGGTCTGAAAAATGCATTCAGCAAAAAAGGCAAATCTGTTTTGTGTGCATAATAATAAACCTTAAAAAGAACAGGACAAGAACAACATACACACAAAACAACAACATTTGGCGTTAAAAATTCAAAGTTAAAAAAGCAAAAAATATTTAGCGGCAGCTCTTTGAAAGAAAAACTCGTTATGCGCTTTAATGTTGTTTTGCCGATTCAGTTACCACATGTCACTTTAATAGCCTAAAGCCCTAAACTGAGACTAAAATTTTCATTGAGATTATAAACGGTCAGTTATCAAAACACTTCTGATGATTAATTTGTATGGGGGACTCTTGATTCATCTTTCATATTATAAACCTCGTTGCTGTTCCGTGCGTTGGTCTCTCTTCACACGAAGGTCAAGCTGGTGGCCCCGCCTCTAGGTCTGGCTTGGTGGAGGAGCGAGTTGCTTTCTTGCGCTCTCCACCGTACATAGCCAGGTACACCCGGCTCATCTGGTGCCGTCCTGAGCCAGGCATCTAGTCTGCTCTTGAAGACTTCAACTTTGATCCCCGTAACGTTTCTGATGTCCTTTGGAAGCTGGTTAAAAAGTCTTGGCCCCCTGACAACCAAGCTATTTTCCTTCAGTGTTGAGGAGGTCCCTTGTCGGGTCTTTAATTTAGGAACACTATACACTCTGCCTTTCCTATTTCCAGTGTTGTTTGAATGGTAATCGGGTTTAGTTTTAGGTTTGGTACCAGTTTTTCGATCTTTTTCCATATGTAGATTATGGTGTACCTCTCTCTTCTTCTTTCCAGGGAGTACAGATTTAGTTTAAGTAGTCTTTCCCAGTAGTTGAGTTCTTTGCAGCCATCAATCTTGGCTGTGAAATGTCTCTGCGTTTCTTCTAGTCTATTAGTTTCTTCCTTTTTATATGGGGACGTCAAAACTGAACAGTATTCAAGTTTTGGTATAATCAATGTTTTAACAGCGGAATCATACTGTCCTGTCCCTTCTTTTGAAGGTTCTTAGTACCTGTCCCGCGACTCTTTTTGCTTTATTTTTTCGCTATCTGATTTTGTATTTCGAATTTGGCATCATCGGTCATTATTACCCGCAGATCGATCGCTTTCGTGCTTCTCTGAATTTCCTGTCTATCTGGAGCATAATATGCAGTCTATTTAAGTTCCTCTTTTTTATCATATCTCAAGAGCTGAAATTTCTCGGTGTTAAATGTCATGTTGCTGTCTTCTGACCATTTGTATATTTTGTTCGTGTCCCTCTGCAAGGCCTCCACTTCATTTACATTGCTGATTTTTCTGCTGATCTTTGTCTCGTCTGCAAAGGATGTTACTATACTGTTGCTGTTTACTCCGCTGTCTGTCTGTTATATATATATATATCAAAAGAAACAGAAACAGTATACATATTAAAATATACATAATGAAACCAATGCGAAAGAGTCAAAGGAGGTATTTTTCAGACTAGTATGAAATATGCTCTTACAACATACAAGCCAGCGCCCGTCACTCAGTGGGTAGCACCGTTTCTTAATAACCGAAGTGCAAACACTGAAGTCGGGGGTTCAACTCTCGATGGTACTGACCTTCTTTATGACCTTCTTTGATGCTTATTAATTACAACATAGTATTATTACTTAACTTAATATATAGTGTATATATCTTTATCCATCACAGATATGAACATCAATGATCATGTAGCAAAATTTTAAGCAGAAACTACACCCCCAAATAAGTTAGTGAATCTCCGGATGAACAAAACCAAATATGCAAATGTAAAATTTGCCGCTATGTATGTGCACAGAATTGGTTGAAAAAATTCATACCGAAAACTTATTAACCCTTTCATACCTGATTTTCGTTTACTTTTCATGCCACAAAAAACCACTTGTGTTATATCTCCAGAATGACTAAAATCTCAAAATTTGATGGTCTCATTTGCGCCCATACGGCATGAAAGGGTTAAACCACATTCTCTTCAGCGATGAGGCGACATTCCACACATGCGGAAAGGTTAATCGACATAATTGCCGTATCTGGGCTAGTGAAGAACCAACCGTTCTATGAATGGGAAAGAGATTCTCCTAAAATTAATGTCTGGTTGGGTATGACAAGATTGAAGATTTGCGGACCTTTTTTCTTTGTAGAAGCTACGGTAACAAGGCCAATTTATCTTGACATACTTCAGCAGTTTCTTGAAGCCCAGCTTCGTTCAGATGGCATTCTCGACACTGCTGTCATTCAACAACATGGAGCTCTATGTCACTATGCAAACATCGTTCGGGCGTACCTTGATGAGCTCTTACTAAATCGCTAGATTGGACATGGTGGAAACAGGCACTGGGCAGTACAATCTCCGGATTTAACACCATTAGACTTGTTTGCGTGGGGCTTTATAAAGTCTGAAGTTCAAAAAACAAGAGTTACAGACCTGCAGGATCTGTGAATTCGCATTATCGCAGCAGTCGCTAAAATAACCCCAGAGATGCTTGAGAATGTGTCCCGCAATGTATTGCACAGATCTGAGATTTGCAGAGACACGGATGTTACTCACGTCGAATCTTAGACCAAAACTTGATAAATAAATATACATCTAATTATGTTACTACATTTTTATCCAAAAATACTATAATTTCAGCAAATTAGATAAGGGCTTTTGGATCACCCTGTACATACATATATATATGTCTGTGTGTCTGTAAATGCAGAAAGGAGGGGGCAAGGGCGAATGCCCGCAAAGACGCTACCCCCGATAGAGAAAGAAGAGATCCAAAATCATCCAAAGTTTTCCAGATGTATGGATACTCTCTGTTTGAAAGACTGGAGGTTATAGACAGGGGGAAAGATGGATTGAGGAAGATTGTTTCAGAGTTGACCGGTTGAGTAGACGAAAGATTAAAAATACAGTATCGATTAACCCTAGGGTGCTGGTTAAGTGTGCGGTCTACCTAGCTTTTAGTTAGCCTTATAAGGCTAACTAACGAAAATATCACGACTTAACCTAACCAATCGTTAGGTCAACTGTACGCCCTTGACGATTGGTTAGGTTAAGTCGTGATAGTTTCATTAGTTAGCCTTATAAGGCTAACTAAAAGCTAGGTAGACCGCACACTTAACCAGCACCAACCCTAGTTAGAGAGTTGGACAGAAAAGGAATGAGAATAGGTCGAAAGTCTGGTGCTGCGTGCTCTCTTTAAAAGAGTCGTCATACAGTTAGAGAGTTCAAAAGAGCAATATCCGTTATAATAACGATAGTAAAGAGATAGTGAGGCAACATTGCGGCGAAGAGAGAGGGAGTGGAGACAGTGAGTAAGAGACGTGGAATTGAAGAGACGAAAAGCCTTTGATTCCACCCGGTCAAGTACGGCTGTGTGGGTTGAGCAACAGGGCTGGCAAAAACCCAGGTTTTTTACAAAAAAACCAACCCAACTGGGTTTTTGCTGGGTTTTTGGGTTTTTCATGAGTTGAAATTTTTTTTAAAAAGGTTCGATAATTATATAGTGCCTAATATATCTATTATTTTATTAATTTATTTATCTAATCTACAATATATATTAAAAAGACATCTTTATTTCACAGAAAGTTCAGATATGAGAGATAATAATGACATATTAGAATTTTCTCAATTTTAATTTTAGATCTTTCCTTTATTTCTTAACAGCAGATTTCAGCTTCATTTAGATCTAACTCAAATTTAAATTTTTAAGATGCCAAAGAGTTATAGAGGTGGAAGATCTAAAGCTAGCGAATGGGACGAGGTGACTTTATTAAGTGATCAGCCTACTAGAGTACTATGCAATTATTGCAAAGAAAGTATCACTCGAAAAATTGAGAGAGTGAAACATCATCTAGAGAAAGTTAGACCCGCACATACTGGTGGCAGACTTAAAGCTGCTGAATGGGATGAAATAGAAATGTTGAGTGACCAACCAAATAGAGTTCGGTGCAAATACTGCAGATGTGTATTTTCGAAAAAAATAGAACGAGTGAAACATCATTTAGATCGATGCAATAAAAAATGGGTACCGGCTCGTGATAATGAAGCGGATGAGCTTACAAATACAGCTACATCAGCAACTCTTCCTCCTACACATAGACACGGCAGTTTTGAGAGTAGACCCTCTTCAAGCAAATCATATGAAAGCCTGGTTCATGATGACACTACAATTCACAGTAGTGAGACTTCATTCGCTTCAACCGCTTCTGAATCTTCCATACCATTTTTTCATTCTACTCCAGCCAAGAAAACACAAGGTCAGATAATGCCATATGTGGTTAGAACAACTGTAGGTAAAAAAGAACAACTAGATTTGCAAATGGCCAGATTTTTCTTTTCAGCAAATATTCCATTTGTAGTTGTAGAGAATAAAGAATTTATTAAATGGGTCCAAAATTTAAGACCAGGCTATTGTCCTCCAAGCAAAAAAAAAATTATCTGATGACTCGCTAATCAAAGTGAATAATGAAATAGGTACTGGATTCAATGAAAAAAGACTTAGTCAATTCTACTGTAACTTTAATTCAAGATGGTTAGAGCAATGTGTCAAATGATCCAATAATTGCCCATAGTGTTCACAATGGGTGCAAATCCTTTTTAATAACTTTTAAATTTTTCATAATCTTTATTTACACATTGCATAATTTAAGAATCGTTTTATAAGTCAGCTTACTTGAAATAATCAACATGCCAAATCATTCTAATTAGCTACAATTGAACAATGTAGCAATCGGAAAAATTTCAATTATTTTAAAATAAACATCTCGGAACAAAAACCCCAAAACCCCAAAACCCACTGAAAATTCCAGTGGTGTTTGGGTTTGGTTTTTGGGTGCCAACCCTGTTGAGCAACCCCACTCACAAGAAGCATACTCCATACAGAGGCGGACAAGACCCCTGTACAGAGAGAGCAACTGAGCGGGGGTAAAGAAACTGCGGAGGCGGTACAGCACACTTAACCTCTTAGAAGCTGTTTTCAAAAGAGAGTATATTTGATCTTTCCAGGAAAGATCACGAGAAAAGGAAACGCCAAGAATATTAAGAGAACAGGAAGTATTGAGTTGTGTGTTGTTGAGGGCAAGGGGATAGTCGTGTGGAAGATTGTGACGACAGACAGATGAAGGAGCCGAGCTTTTGAGGCATTAAAAGCAACAAGGTTTTCTCTGCCCCAATCAGATATAGCAGAAAGATCAGAGGTCAGGTGGCCCATAGCCGCTACACGCGAATCATGGAGTGACTGTTGAGAGGAACGCTTTGGGAAGCGGGTGGAGAAGTGAAAAGTGGAATCATCGGCATAGGAGTGAATAGGATAGGAAATGCGAATTAAAAGCTCATTAATTAATAAATAAAAGAAAAAGAGTACGTGACAGGACAGAACCCTGAGGAACACCAATGTTGATAGCTTTAAGAGATATAAGGACAGAAACCGAAGGAGTGCAGTTTCGAAATGAAAGATTTGTGCGACTATCAAAAGCTTTTGAGATATCTAGCGCAATAGCAAAAGTTTCACCAAAATCCCGAAAGGGGGATGACCAAGAGTCACAGAGATGTGCAAGAAGATTAACAGTAGAGCGTTCCTTGCGGAACCCATACTAACAATCTGAAAGAAGATTGTGAGAAGAGAGGTGTTTAAGAATCTTCCTATTAAGAATGGATTCAAAAACTTTAGAAAGGCAAGAAATCAAAGCAATTGGACGATAGCTGGAAGGTTGTGAGCGGTTACCCTTCTTTGGAACAGACTGAATGAAGGCGAACTTCCAGCAGGAAGGAAAAGTACCAGATGAAAGACAAAGACGAAAGAGTTTGCTTGTGCAGGGTGTCAGTACTGAAGCACAGTTCTTAAGAACAATAGGAGGAACACCATCAGGACCGTACGCCTTCCTAGAGTTAAGCCCAGATAGGGCAGAAAAAACATCTTTAGAAGAGATTCTAATTTCAAACATAATGAAGTCAGAAGGAGGAGGAGATGGAGGAACAGCACCGGAATCGCCCACGGTTGAGTTGGAGGCGAAAGTTTGGGGGGAGAGTTCAGCTTTGTCGGTAGAAGAGACGGCAACTGAGGCGTCGGAAAGGGAAAGAGGAGGGAAAGAAGAGGAAGTAAAGTTGTTGAAGAGGTTCTTAGCTACATGCCAGAAAGAGCGAGAATTAGAGTTCGCTAGATTTTTACATTTTTGTCTGATAAAGGAATTTTTGGCGAGTCAAAGAACAAATTTTGCACGATTCCGAGCAGAAATATAAGCTGAGTGAGAGTCCGGAGTTGGATGGCGACGGTACCCTCTGAAAGCCTCCTCTATGTTGCGGATAGCATTAGAACAAGTAAAGTTAAACGAAGGTTTTTTGCAGTAGTAGTAGAAATAGAATATGGGATGTTCGCCTCCATGCCCGAGAGAATCACCTCCGTGATGCGCTCAACACACTTGGAAGGGCCCCCGACACGGAAGCAGTAATCATTCCATTAGAAATCACAAAAGTACTGCCTAAGGGCCTCCCAATCAGCTGCACCAAAGTGCCAAAGGCTCCTCCTCTTGGGAGGATCGAAAGTAGTGTTGAAAACCGGTTTGTAAAATTTCCCTAAAAATCGAAAACCGAAAGAAAAAAACCGGTTTTATCGATTGATTTTTATTTGGCTCAAACTTGCGCGAACGTGCAGCTACGCGCTACAGCGCACAAAAAATAACTTCGAATACATTACCTATTAAGTTAAATTGTGACAAACTGGCAACTGCTCTTCAGTATAATTTTTGCCTATCTGGCAACTCGATCTTCAGTTTGTCTCATCATGTAGGCTGTAGTGTAGAGTCAGTCGACTAAAGCCCTATTCGCAGTATAAGACCCTTAATGCCCTTTGTTTCTTAAGATGTCATTTCCAAAGTAGGGATAAAATCTAAATTAATTTATATATTTTTTCTTACACGAAGAGTCAATTTTCTGTTTTCTAGGTAAAGTTTTTTTTTATTAAAAAATTTTATTTCAATGTTTTTTCCAAAATAGAGATAAATTTTATTTTTATTCTTTATAATTTTTTTACAAAAAGAAGTTTATTTCTTTCTAAGTATAGATGTTTTATTTTAAAAAATTATTTCAAATCTAAATTGTTTGAATAATGTGTTATTTTGGCTAAAATAAAATATGTCAAAGTTGTCATTTTCTTATTCATATGCATACATATGATGCTGCATTTTTGCATTCTTTTGACAAAAAAATAGGCGATAAGCTATGCTTGTTAAGAGTTAAAGTCAGTACCTTTCAATTGTGGCTTTTAAAAATTACTATACTTTTCGGTCATAACCGGTTAAAACCGGTTTTCAAAAAACAGATAGATTAAAAACCGGTTTGTAAAGTTTCGATTATTTTTCAACACTAATCGAAAGGCCGGATTGGAGCGATAGAAGAGAAAACATATACAAGATTGTGGTCAGAGATGCCCAACGGAGGAAAAGGTTTTACAGAGTAAGAAGGAGGATGAGAGGTGAGAAATAAATCCAGAATGTTGTGCCTGTCTCCAAGGCGATCAGAGATACGAATAGGGTGCTGTACAATCTGCTCTTGGTCATTTTTATATATATATATACACATATACATATATATATATATATATACACATATATATATATATATATATATATATTATATATATATATATATATATATATACATATACATATATACACATATATATACACACACATATATATATATATATATATATATATATATATATATGCAGTGACCTTGAAATAGCGGGCATACGAACGAATGAACGAGTGAATTTTAGCTACATAAACTGTTCAAAATATTTCCAAAAGGCCAGGTAAAGGCTCTGAAATATTAAAGGAAAGACCAAGCAAATATATAAATAGTTTTAATTACTTTAGATATATTTACAAACTTACGCGGTTACGTGATTTAAAAGAACAAAGAATGGGCACTCCTACTAGCATCCCCTTCCCCTTCTTCTCCTCCCGCCCCACCCCACCATTTACACTGTGAATCTTCCTTTTAATAGTAAAAGTTTTTAGTCAGTGACTGCGGGAAATGTATGTTTTATTACGGTATAATCGTACAATGACTCCGCGTGTATACCTTTTGTGTCATAGTTAGTAATAGTTACATAATTAATGTGAAAAGATGCCGGTGCATCGAACCGGTGGTACCCCGAGCATGATTTAAAGGGACGAGAAGTGGGACCCCTATCGGCGTTGCCCCCATCTCCACCCCCACCAGCTTCACTCCCCCGCAAGCCGTTACAGATACAATGGGGTTGTCTGCTGAAAATCTTGTAGAAAATCCTTTGTTATGTTTTATATTTGACAAAGTAGATCATATTAGGTCAGACCTTCTCGTATCTGTCAGTCATGATTTTTATGATTCGGAAGAAATAGAACATGCGAGGGTACAGGGATAATGAGAACAATATTTCTATAGGTGACGTAGACGTCTCGGTGCTCCTCAACCAGTACAATGAGGTACAAAAGTCGATAGTTGAACTGAAACACCAACAGGTGGGGTCAAATCAGAAAAATGCGATTTCGCTAGAACAATTCAGGTCAGAGTTAGATGCGTTGAAAGAGACGCTCCTCCCAAAGCCCAGTTACTCGGAAGTTGTTCAGCAAGTCAGATCTCCAAGAAGCGCGTCAGGCAGCGAGGGAAACGAAATCCCCTCCCCCAACTCACCCCCTAAATGTGGGGTGGAAACGCAGCATGCAGGGGAGGCGGTCAACCCCCCTCCCATTCAGGAAAGGACCCCTGCTCCCGATTTCACAATGAGGAACAGAGACTGTCCAATGCCAAGAGACGAGGCATCATTGCCCTTTTCCCAACCTCCCACTGCAGGGGAGAGGCGTTCGATAACCCAAACACCTCGATCGGTGTGCAGTTCCCACCCCTCCCACCGAAGAAGGAGGGGCACGCGCGGCCGTCAGGTTATAAACACCGCTAACAGACCCTCACCAAGCCACAGAGTAGGGGAGGGGGCCTCCTATCCCCCCAAGGTCGTGCCACCCATCCCCCAGGCAGGCGAACCCTGCCTCAGGGAGATCGAGGGAGGAGGACGGGTGGGTCACTGTTAACAGGCGCTCTTCCCGGAGGTTCCCTCAACCGGTCTTCGCGGCGAGGCCACCGATGGGGAATCTCACCCTCTTTGTGTCGCGAATTGAGCTCTCGAACGAGTTAAGCGATATTCGACACATGATGGAAGAAGTCATTGGTGAACACAGTATATTGTTAGTTAATAAACTAAACATAAAATCTCCGTATTATAACTCATTTAAAGTAATAATTAAAGGTGTAAATCCCTGAAAGTTGTACTGTGTATAATAATAATCTTACTAATAATAAATTTTATATCAGTCATGGCGGATAACTTGTTGAAAATAGTCTCGTATAATGTAAGGTCAGTGAGGAATTCAACTGTAGATGTTCATAAAATCTGTAACAGTGCAGATTTGATACTCCTGCAGGAGCACTGGCTACCTAAGCAAGAGCTAAAATTCCTCTCTACCACCCATGATGACTTTATGTACCATGGGTCATCAGCAGCAGACTTGTCAGATGAATTAATGCACGGTAGGCCTTTTGGTGGTGTTGCTTTCTTAATACGGAAAAATTTGTCAAAACATATAAAAATTTTAACAAGCGATAATGTAAGGTTGTTAGGCATTGAATTACAAGTGAACAATGATTGCATATTAATTGTAAACTGCTATTTACCATACAACAACGGCAGTAATCTAGATGAATACAATGATTTGCTGTACAAAATTAGGTCATTATCAGATAACCCCAAATATTCTCACTGTATAATAATGGGGGACTTTAACGCTCATGTGAACTCGGAATTCTTTGTGGAATTGGGTGACATGTGCGAGTCGGCCAATTTAAGTATAAGTGGTTAGATGTATTAGGGGTAACCAGTGGTAATTTTACATAGGTTAGTGATATGAGTGGTACCTGGTGGTACCACCAGGTGGATTGATCATTGTCTCACTAGTAATAATCTAAAGGATCGAATTGTTAGAGTTCATATTCTGCATGATTTCCTTCTTTCTAATCATAGACCATTAGAAATATTAGTTAACTTTACCAATTTATGCGCAACACCACTTAACAAGAACTCAATAGGAGAGAATAATCGCGTTGATTGGTCTAATGTTAATATGCAACAGAGAATAGAATACAAAGACAAAACAAGTAACCTCTTTAATAATTTAGAAATTTTGCATCAAGCCTGTAGTAATCCTTGCTCAAATGATTCTCACTGTAAACTCATAGATAGGTATTATAATAAGATAGTATCCTTGTTAAGAGAAGCAGGAAACCCCCTGATTAAATCTTACAACTATCATACTAAGATTATTCCTGGATGGAATGATTTTATTGCCCCCTGAAGAGGGAATCGAAAGACGCCTATGATTTGTGGTGCTTTCATGGTAGACCCAGATTAGGACCAGTATACTTGAATATGTGTAGAAGTAGGGGTCAGTATAAGGCTGCTATAAGGCGATGTAAACAGGAAGAAGAGTCTATTCGAGCATCAAAAGCCCGTGCAGCTCGCATCAATAACGATAATAACAAATTTTGGAAATTTGTTGAGAATCAAATGGGTGTCAAAAATGTCCTCCCTCCGACAATCGATGGGGTGTCGGGGAAGAATGAAATTGCAAAGCTGTGGAAAAACCACTACTCTAACATTCTTAACAGTGTGATTAGGGATAATCTTAAGATAGATTGCAGCGAAACGCCTGTGGGAGGGACAAGGGAAAATACTTTGATATCAGTTCCTGAAGTAAAGAGGTTAATTAAAGAATTAAAGACTGGTTCTGCGTCAGGGGTAGATGACCTATCGAATGAGCACTTAAAATATGCCAATGACGTAGTATGTTTGCATATATCATTGCTCCTATCAACCATACTTACTCATAGCTATATCCCAGCAGAGTTCATGAGGGTATATATCTTTCCCCTGGTCAAAAATAAGTATGGATACATTCTGTCCAGCAATAATTACAGGCCTATTGCTGTCGCTTCCTGCTTCTCGAAACTACTAGAAAAACTCTTGTTACTCCGATTAAATGATTACCTAAGGACATCTCCTAATCAGTTTGGTTTTAAAAGGTCCCACTCAACTGACCTGTGTACTTTCTGCAGTAATATATACGGACAGCAACTCTGGGTGAATTATAAAAAAGGTTCTGGCAGAACTCTAAATTTGCTGTACAACAGATCTTTTAGACTCTTACATAAATTACCCCCGAGATACTCAGCTTCGCAAATGTTTGCTACCCGCAATGTCCCAAGCTTCCCGGAGGTAACAAGACGTGCTCAATACAGTCTAATGCAAAGAATTAAAAAATCAACCAACCCGATTATCCAAGATATCCATGAGTCCTGCCGTTTATCCTCTAAGCTATGGAATTCTTGGTACAAAAACGTCTGTCTGTAGCTCCACTTAACTTAAACATTACTGTATTATTTCTAATCAACTGTATATATTTATATCCTTAGTATGTGAACTGTCATTGTATTAATAATATTTGTCATATGAACTATAGTCTGCCAATAAACCTTTTCATTTTCATATATATATACACACACACGGTAGTTTGAACAATGAGCCTCATTAGTTTGCCTGAGCGCTGTATTAGTATCTGGTTGGTCAGTGATTATTATTGATCATTATTCTCCAACACAATAAAAGTTAGCAATAACCTGACGACATTTCATTATCCGAGAGAAACGCAACACTTTTAAGTCCAGAGGTTTTTACGTTGCTAACCCCCCTGCACTCGATCCAATGGTGAATGGACACCATTTAATTCAAATCTATCTTGCAAACACGAGGATACTATTAGATGGAAATATTAACGCATAACCGTACATGTTTACATATGCGTTATCTATTTCCGTCGGGTAATGAAATTTCGCCATATTGTTGCTAACTTCTATCTTGCTTAATGGTGAACACGTCTACGAGTCAAAGGGCCAGGTTTGAATCCTGGTGGTGAGATAAGTGTCGCATATGCAAATACACGCGGTTATATGTTTATATTTCCATATATATATATATATATATATATATATATATATATATATATATATATATATACTGCAATGACCACGCAGTATATAAATGAATAGAAACGACATAAGTATTAAGGAACGTTTCTGCACACGAGGAGGAGAGATAACGAATAAATGAAAAATGAGGCGAACCGCCCGGGAATCGAACCCAGGGCCTTCCAATTGCCGGTTGGACGCGCTACCATTATGCTACGGACCCTATGTGGGAGAATTTCGATTTGTGATTAATCGAGGTCCGTAGCATAATGGTAGCGCGTCCAACCGGCAATTGGAAGGCCCTGGGTTCGATTCCCGGGCGGTTCGCCTCATTTTTCATTTATTCGTTATCTCTCCTCCTCGTGTGCAGAAACGTTCCTTAATACTTATGCCGTTTCTATTCATATATATATATATATATATATATATAATATATATATATATATATATTATGAGATGTTTAACAATGATCGACTAGAAAGAAGAGGTGGTGTGTACAGTCCAAAACGTTCGATCACACTTAAACCCATAATTAAAAAATTGCAGAAATTGATAATATAAATGTGACATTTGTTGAAATTAAGACAACTCACGAAAGAATTTAATTATAGGTTTACTGTAGTATACAGGTGTTGGTTTACGTCGTCGTCGTCGTCGGCCTAGGCAAGCTACGGCTTGGGACCGTAGCGCATCTATCCGGTATAGGTTAACCTGGATGATGTAGCCATAAGCACTGCCGCTAGTTAAGTGCCAACCAGTGATTATCTCACTAGCCGTATTGAGTCCGTTAGGCGAAACTGCGACAGTACCAAAGGTGGAAAATATAACCTTTGGTTTTCTATTATTTATTTGTAAAATGGACATGGTATTAGATTAAAATAAATATTTGAATATAAATAATTAACTGACAATTGTGATATATAATTAATTATGTTTACATACAATAAAATAATATAGTATACATAAAATTAGTATTAATGTGGTTCACAATTGAATTATAATGGGAAACTAATTTAAAATGAATTTATACTATTCCGAAATTCAAGACGGTAAAATTAACATTTATCTTGAAACTAAAATAAGAGTATTCACTACACACTCCCCCACCAGAGAGGAAGTTCAAAGAGTTCCGAACGACACAGATTTCCGCTGAACCTTTTTGGTAGCTACATGTACCTCGCTTAAGGTTGATTCCAAAAACGCAGGCTTAAGACGATCGATAGAAACCTTGTCGACCTTGGAACCGCGCTGGATGAGAAATGATTTGCGCGTACGTCGGAGAACTTCATAGGGTCCGTCATATGGACATTGGAGAGGCCGTTTTGGGAGAGGTACACGAACGAAAACGTGGGTGCAAGATTGGAGGGCTGGGGAAACAAAGATGTTCTGTTGGCTAGTCAATCGAGGGGAACAGGCTGAAGGGACTGCATGTGAGAGGAAAGTGTTTGAGCGAATTCCGTAGGATCACATGACTTATCCCCTGCAGTGAAGTAGCCACCTGGTAGCCGCAGTGTTGTTCCATAGACTAGTTCAGCCGCTGTAGTCTTCAGATCACTCTTAAATGCAGAGCGAATACCAAGCAACACGAGTGGAAGCTTATCCATCCAATGGGAGTCTTCGTGACACATAAGGGATGACTTCAGCTGGCGATGGAAGCGTTCGACGAGGCCGTTAGCTTGCGGATGATACGCACAGGTATGCGCATGTACTGTACCCAACAAGCTGGTAAACTTCTTCCAAAGCGAAGACTCAAATTGGCGACCTTGGTCAGTGATGACTTTTGTCGGCAATCCAAATCTTGATACCCATCCATGAAGAAGGCTCTTGCAACAGTGTCCGCTTGGATATCAGGAAGTGGGATGGCTTCAGGCCATCTGGAAAAGCGGTCGAGACAGGTGAGCAGATAACGTTGGCCTTGAATCACTGGAAGAGGGCCAACAATGTCTACATGAATTACCTCAAATCGCTGGGATGGGGGCGGAAATGCGTCAAAGGGGGACCTGGTGTGCCTTTGGACTTTGGCACGCTGGCAGGCAAGGCACGTTTTGGTCCAATGTTTGACATCCTTCCGCATCGAGGGCCAAACAAAGCGAGAGGTAACCAGGTGTTGCGAAGCACGGATACCAGGATGGGAGGGGTTATGAAGATCCGTGAAGACTGCTTTTCTGTGACATGGAGGGACATAAGGGCGAATAGCAGCTGTTGATACGTCGCAATAGAGGGGCACAGACAATCCTGGCATACTCATTTTCTTGAGGGAAAGTGAGTGAGTGGAGTCTTCTCTGAGCAGTTCTTGTAGTTCCGTATCCTTATCTTGATCCTGTGCAATAGCTTTCCACAGTGTAGAGCTGAGGGTAACAGAAGTAATCTCTATTCTTGAAAGTGCATCCGCTGGAGTGTTCAAGACACCTTTGATGTGGCGGATATCTGTGGTAAATTGCGAGATATAATCGAGTTGCCTGATGACTCTGGGAGAGTGGTTACAGCTGTTTTTATTGAAGACAGTGACCAAAGGTTTGTGGTCGGTAAAAACACAAAACTCTCGGCCTTCAAGGAAATGTTGAAAATGCTTCACGTTTAAGTAAATAGCAAGAAGTTCACGTCCGAAAGCACTATAACGCGTTTGGGCTGGCTGCAGCTTTTTCGAGTAAAACGCGATGGGTGCTTGTTGACCGTTAATGGTTTGTTCCAACACCCCACCGATCGCAACATCTGAGGCATCGACCGTCAGAGTTAGGGGGGCATCACTGATAGGAAATGACAGAGACAATGCACTATTGATAGCATTTTTGGCATTGTCGAACGCCTGTAAACTATCGCTACACCATACCAATTTTGTTACCTTGCGTTTGTGTGTGATCATAGCGTGTAGAGGAGCAAGAACACTGGCACAGTTTTTAATGAACTTGTGGTAATAATTTACCAAACCTAGAAACCGACGTAACTCACGCTGATTATTTGGCATTGGGTAATTTTTTATCACTTCACACTTGTCCTGAAGGGGGTAATTCCGTGCTGCGAAATCGTGTGACCAAGAAATTCCAAGGTTGGCTGTGCAAACACACACTTAGATGCATTAATAGTAACACCGTATTGTTCTAAGCGTTGAAAGAGGAGTGAAAGATGTTCCTTATGTTCCTCTTCCGTTGAGCTGGCCACAAGCAAATCATCGATGTAGGCATAAACAAAGTCTAAGCCTCTGGTGACCTCATCTATAAACCTCTGAAAGGTTTGCGCAGCATTCCGTAGCCCGAACGGCATCTTCACAAATTCGAATAACCCAAATGGTGTACAAACTGCAGTCTTGGGAATATCCGAAGGCTCTACGGGAATGTGGTGGAAAGCCTTAACGAGATCTATTTTACTGAAGATAGATTTGCCGTGGAGAAGAGAAGTAAAGTCTTGGACATTTGGTACCGGATATCGGTCCGGGATGGTTGTCGAATTCAAAAACCGGTAATCCCCACATGGTCTCCAGTCTCCTGACTTCTTCTGGACCAGGTGTAGGGGAGAGGACCAACTGCGTTTGGAAGGTCTTATTATCCCAAGATCCATCATAAGCTGGAATTCCGATTTGGCAGCTTTCAGTTTGTCCGGGGCAAGACGTCTGGGTTTTGCAAACACAGGGGGACCTTTTGTTGTAATGTGATGGGTAATGGTGTGCTTAATGGTATCACCCATCTGCATAGGTTGAAGAATTCCTGGATATCGCTGGAAAAGGCACTGGTACATGGAATTAGGGGGAACGAGGGAAAGTGCAGAGTTCGAGGCGTCCGGAAGGGCAACCTGTTTGGCAAGAACAGAAAGCAGTGTGGCCTGGTCGCATAAGTGTCGCTTGTCAAGATCCACCAGGAGTTTGAAATGCTGGAGGAAGTCAGCGCCGATTATGGATGCCGCACTTGAGCACAGATGAAAATCCACTTGAAGGATCGGTGAAGGCCCAAGTTTAGTTCACGCGACTGAGTACCGTACGTGGGTATGCGTGAACCGTTAGCAGCGTATAGAGGCGGAGATTCCGAGTGCGTATGACCAGATTTTGAGGGAATACACTGACTGACGCTCCGGTATCAACCAAGAAATTGACACCAGAGTTCCTGTCCTTTATGAATAACAGGTTGGCAGTGCGAGTACTAGACGCCATTAGGACTCGCTGCTGGGGTTTTCCGACGAAAAATTGCAAGGGAGATGCACTTCCTAGCCTTCTTTCCAAATTTCGAGTGGTAGAAGCAGATCTTCCCGGAACTCGAACGATGCCTCTTCGTAAATCTGACCGAGAATGGCTTCTTTGCCGTTGATTTTGTAGCAGAGAACAAACGTGGTTGAGTTGTTGACTTAACTCTTTCACTTTCAACTCCAGTTCCGATTGTGTGTTCACGTTGTTGACCGGAGCTGTGTCAATCTCCACTACTTTGTCGGCAGTTTCTGCTAGTTTATCAACTGGAGTAGCAGGATCCATAGTGGCCAAGACACGCTGAGCTGATGGAGGAAGTTTCTGCAAGAACAACTGTCTAAAGATGTCCTTATCGAAGGTTTGTGCGCGTTCGCCTAGAGCGCACTGCATAGCCCTCAGCATTTGAGTGGGCTTACGGTCTCCAAGTTCTTCTTTTGAGATTAACTGATGTAGTTTCTCACGCTCGGAGACAGTGGTGCGGCACAGGATGGCAGACTTCAGATCGTTGTATGGGTCCTCACTCGTGGAAGTAGATACGATGACGTCACGGACTTCAGAGATGATGCTCGCTGGTAGAGAGGACAAAACATGATCGTATTTCGTCCTGCTAGCGGTGATCCTTCCCAAGTTGAATTGTGATTCCACTTGGTGGAACCAAATAAATGGATCACCCGGCCAGAAGACGGGGAGCTTTACGCTCAAGTGGGAGATGGCACCAGCGTCGTCAGGCATCTTCTCCTATGCTTGCTGACGTACAAGCAAGACGACAAGTTCCCAACGAAGGAGTGGAGGTTGAGACGAGCGCAGGCACAGAGCGCACGGGCAGGGGTGAGGGGCAGAGGGCACGAGCGACATTACAGTCTGGTCCTAGTCGCTCGGGTGAAGGGGGTGGTGGGCACGAACGACGTTACAGTCTAGTCCTAGTCGTTCGGGTGAAAGGGGTAATCCAGCTCCGGGTCACCAATTGTTGGTTTACGTCGTCGTCGTCGTCGGCCTAGGCAAGCTACGGCTTGGGACCGTAGCGCATCTATCCGGTATAGGTTAACCTGGATGATGTAGCCATAAGCACTGCCGCTAGTTAAGTGCCAACCAGTGATTATCTCACTAGCCGTATTGAGTCCGTTAGGCGAAACTGCGACAGTACCAAAGGTGGAAAATATAACCTTTGGTTTTCTATTATTTATTTGTAAAATGGACATGGTATTAGATTAAAATAAATATTTGAATATAATAATTAACTGACAATTGTGATATATAATTAATTATGTTTACATACAATAAATAATATAGTATACATAAAATTAGTATTAATGTGGTTTACAATTGAATTATAATGGGGTAACTAATTTAAAATGAATTTATACTATTCCGAAATTCAAGACGGTAAAATTAACATTTATCTTGAAACTAAAATAAGAGTATTCACTACACAGGCTTCCCTTTCAGACTGTCGATAGTGATAATCGACTTAGGAACTAAGTAAGTAGCGAACTTGATGCGATAATTATGGGAGATCTTAATTTACCTTGCAGAGATCGGGGTGGTCCTTTGCAGTCTAATTCTGGTCGTTGACCGTACGAGGGTTTGCTCGAAAGTTCACTTTTTCAAATGGTCAAGGAACCCACTAGGGAACGCAATATTCTAATTTTAGTTTTAAGTGCAGACTTAGACTTAATTGATAATATCTCTGTAGGAGACTACTTCTCCACTATTGATAATATCTCTGTTGGCGACTACTTCTGCCAAATAACATTTGAAATTAAAATTAATCTTCATAATTCGGAGAACCTTGAATACATTTTGGATTTCAAAAGAGCTAAATTTCGTGACATGAAACTACAACTTTCTGTCCATAATTGGAGTGAGAGTCTGTCGTGCGATGATATTAATAGCGCATGAACTTCTTTTTTTTAATTATTTTAAATGTTTAGAATCAAACAATATTCCATTACGTAAAAAGAGACTGGCGAAGTCTGTTAAACCTAAATAGTGAAATGCTGAAATTAAAAGTAGTTTAACGTTAAAAAGGAACACGTATTTCAAATTTAAAGAATCAAATAATTTGTCCGATGAAAATGCTTACAAGCTCTTGAGCAGGAGAAGCAAAAACTTGTTAGAAAAAGTAAGTACAACTATGAGCTATATATAGTGAACCAAATTAAATCGAATACGAAAGAATTCTATAATTATGTTAGGAATAAAAAAGTAGCTTTGCAGACTATTGGTCCACTCATAGGCGAAAACAACGAAAAAATTTACGATCACTTATAAATGACGGAAGTTTTAAATAAATTCCTCTCTTCTGATGCCAAACTAAGGGGACGAGCAAAATCAGCGGCAGAACGTTTGCAAATTCAAGAAGATAATAAATTACTCGAGTGGGCGGAAATTTGACAAATGAACTTTAAAACAGGTAAATGTAACACATTTCTTATCGGTAGAAAAGTATTTTATGCACGACAATACATTAACGAGTGTTACGGATGAGAAACATTTAGGTATTATCGTTGCCGACACTCTTAAACCGAGTAAGCAATGTATCGAAGTGGTCAGAAAAGCAAATAGAATCTTAGGATTTTTTGGTAGCTCATTTGAATTTAAATCGGAGGAAACAAAGCTAACATTATATAATTCCTTAGTACGCCCCCACCTGGAATACTGCGTTAATTTTGGTTCCCATATTTACGACAGGACATAGACACAATGGAGAGAGAGTGTGCAGCGACGGGCTGCTAAGATAATTCCTAGACTTCAAACAAATCATACGTTGCCCGTTTAGAAACGTTAAAGTTATTCTCACTCGTAAAAATGCGTCTTCGAGAAGATTTAATCCAAGTGTTTAAAATGATTAAAGTTTTTGCTAATGTCATCGCCGAAAAATATTTCACCTTTAGGAATGCAGATAGAACTCCCTGTAATGGTCTCGAATTAGTGGGTAAACATTTTAATTCTAATGAAGGTAAACATTTTTTTCTTCAATCGTATTGTTAATTTGTGGAATGGATTGCCAGCCAGCTTAGTTCAAAGTAATTCGGTCGAATGCTTTAAAAAGAGACTAGATGTTATCGTATTTGTTATCGCGTAGAATTAGGCCCCCTATTTTAGAATTTTCATTCGAATTCCCTCCTCTTCAGTTTAAAATTTTCACTTTATCTTAAAATTTCTTTCCTTCCTTTCAAATTCTCTTCTTTGCTTTAAAACTTTCACGTGTCTTAAAATTTTCTTACATTTTTTTAACTTTCCTTCTTGAACAGGCAGTATAGGGTGTAGGTACCAGCTGGTCAGTTTTGTTGTGGTGTCTTTTGTATTCCTTTGAAATTACTAGAGAAACTAGTACGTAATCTCAAACTGAACCCGATGATCATCCAAACAATTTTGGAAAATAGGAAAGGTAGAAAAGGGTCGTAGTGTCCCCAAACTAAAGGCTAGACGAGGGACATCCTTAACTCCGAAGGAAAATAGTTTTGTTTTTGGAGGGCCAGATATTTTAATCAGTTTCAAAGAACATTAGAAATACAATTGTTGTTCATGTAGGTCTTCAAAGAAGACTAGGCATCTGATTCGGAACAACCTGGTTTTGAGATGGAAACATCAAGAAAGTAATTTTCTCTTGCATCAAGTCAGGTCTAGAGGTGGGTTCACCAGCCTGACCTCAACGTGAAGAAACACCTATGCGCGGAACCACTGATAGGTATATATATATATATATATATATATATATATATATATATATATATATATATATATATATATATATATATATATCGCATTAAAATAGATAAAGAGTAAATTAGTTTTCCTTGCTAAAATCATGAAACAGAAATAAACTCTGCTTTCCTATTTATACAGCCAATAAGATCAATAAGATGGATTGAATAACGAACCTTTTTATATATTATTGATGATACAAAATAAACAAGTTTATTTTTATAAAAAAACTTTTAAGCCCGTTTATATAGTCGAATAAATTTTAAGAGGTTCGCTTCAAGCATTACTTTTGTCGACGGAAATATAGTTTATGACCAATAAATATTTTTTTTCTTTAACTACAAACGGATAAATGGGTCCACTACAGACTTTTCATATATGTACAGGGTGCGGCATAAGTCGTTTTACGAGAATAATGAAATCACCCTGTGAAGAATAATATGCCGAGAAAAATTATTTTTATATTTGGGTGTACTGATTCGGCAACACTGACTTCGCAACACTGATTTTAGTACGCTGGGTGCAGTACCA